>JNFW01000001.1:774239-922189 GCA_002564245.1 Saccharomycopsis fermentans
AGGGAAATGGAAGTACCTTCAAATAGTAGTTGGTTGTAGTTAAGTCTTCTGGTATAAATACCAGGGCAAATCCTATGTAGAGTTTATATAGTTTAGGTATATATTTAAAAGAAGGCTAAGCAAATAAAGGTCAATAATTGTTACACAAAAAAACATTAGCCGGGCTAGCCTAATTGGTTAGGGCGTCTGACTTCTAATCAGGAGATTCTGGGTTCGAGTCCCAGGTTCGGTGCTTTTTTTTTTTTTTGAATTACTGGGTTTGTTAAATTGGAGTAGGTTGAGTATGCTGAACATCTTATTAGACCACTCTACATGATTTTGTTGCAAAGTTTTATCTTATTTTGTGCTATAAGTTAGGTATCAAATTATGCTTTGAGATCAAGCATTTAAAATATGTAAGTATTCGGCGATAATGATATGATTGTAGCTAAAATACCCTTCTTCTACAATCTTGTTGAATAACTTATTTCTGAAGATGTAAATGTGGACTTTTGGAAACGATATATCAGTTGCGCTCAAAAATTTTTTCAAAGTGGTCTTGCCAGTTTGCATCTTCGCCTTTTTTTTTTCGTCCAAAAGCTGTTGGGTTGATGGAAAACTTGAATTGAAATAACCTGGGGGAGTCTCTAGATCAGATTCTTCATTATTTTCTAGAAGATCTTTTCGAAGATAACCTAATGATTTTCCCGTAGTATTCGTAGAATGATCTTGATTTTTTGAACTATTTATTCTTTTGTGTCTTTCCAGTTGTTTTTTATGATTACAAGCTGGAATAGCTTTGACATATTTTTTATTTTTTGGCTGAGTATCATCCCACGACGGGCTCATAATTTTAACTCCATATCCAGTAAGCTCAAGTAATCGCTGACAGTTCTCACATGCTTTAGGTGAGGAGTTGACATTCTCATCATTATTGCTACTGGATTCTTGGCTCGATAATGATAAACTTTCTCGTAGTCTTTTATTAGTAATATCTTTGAATGTTTTCAACAAAGATTCCAAAGAACCTGCTTTATGAATTTGCAGTAATTCGTTACTATTATTCTCAACGAAATCTTCAAGTACCCACTTTTTCCCAGTTAAAGGATTTAATGTCAAATCTATCAATATGGAATGCTTTATGTTATACATAATTTGATCCACGTTTAGTCTTTGGAATTTGTATTCATCAATCAAGATATTGTTTGAGGCGCTTATTTCTGTTTTATTCAAAGAATCCGCTAACTTTCTTTTCTTCTTCTGGCTTGTAAAATTTTCATCTGATTTCACTTTATTATTTGGACTATATAATGACAGGAGCTGCTTTTTAGATTTTCCTATTGGTTGCTTTTTAGCTGTAGTGGGCGTTAACAACCCTAATTTTTTCCTGCTGTTGACCAGGGGAGATGTAGAATCATAATGAAAAGCTTTTGGAGATGACTTAACGTTTGCAAAGTCAAAATTTTCTTTATCGAAATCAATTGGACTACTATCAAATCGATACTGAAACGTATTGTCTTTTGATAGGTCCAAACTGGAGCTGATTTTTTCCTCCTTCGGGCTAAACTTGTGAATATCATTACAATTTTGCAGGTTGAGCTTTCCATTAGACGGCAGATTATTTATTTCATAGTAATTTGGATCATTTGCATAGCCGTTATCTATATAATCGATGTCATCTCTCGGGGAGGAGATTAAATTATCTACTGAAAGTCGCTCATCCAAATCGCTAACATTCGTGGAGCAAGTATTCTTGTTGATGTCTTGATTTACTATATTGTTATTCTTTTTGGATGAAAATGCTCGATCTTTCAAATTGTCGTTCTCTTTTCTCAAAATTTCAATTGTTGACTCGGCCTTCTTAAGCTCTGCTTGTAACCGCTTGAGTTGTTCTACTAATTTCTCATTTTTTTTGTTAATATAATTCTCTAGTATAGGCGATATAGACCTTAGTAGTTCATCCATTTTATCATTTTGCCGTGTTTCTCATAGATGCTTTATTACAGAGTGAGATATAAATTTGCAAACTACCATTCGATGTATATAATTCTTTCCAATATATTTTTTGAAGTTAATTTGAGATAGTTTCTTCTTTTTTTTATGACGCGTGAAAGTAGACGCGACGCGTTAATAAAGGTCAACAGAAGAGATCCAAATGTTTTTTTTTCCGTAGATCTTAAGAAACATGCATAAATGCTATCTTGAAAAGATTTTAAATCTCTACGGAAATATTGTAATAAAAAAAATAGCGAACATTATACAAACAAGTCTATTTATTCTAGGAAAATAGTAAAAGCTTATCCTAAAAAAAAGGAAAATAGTTGAAATAGAATTAATATTAAGAAAGAGGAAAATATAAATTTGCAATCACGAAGCTAGAGCAATACTAATAGCTCCAAGTGGCTGGCCCAAACGCTTCTCCTTCAGGCAAAATAACCTGGATAGCAGTTCCAGTCATATCCATTGTGGTGTTGATAACGTCGTTGCCCCACCAAACAGGTGCGGTGGCTTGAGTGTAGATTACAGTAAAAAAAACAATCAACGAGGACCAAGCCAAGCCAATATCCAAACCAGAGGATAAAGTATAGTTGTACTTTGACCACCAATGGAACCATCTTTTTTTGACGAACCAGTTGAAGAACAAGCCGACAAAACAATATGAACCATAATTGTAAGGTGTTGCTGGCGGAATCAAACCAGTTCCGGAGAAAAACACTGGCCAGTTCAACCACTTTACTGGGGAATTTGGCCATTTTCGCAAGATAATCCAGTTAATGACTGGTAATGCAGCTCCAATTAGGAAGAAGAATAGCAAACCATAATACATTTGACCGTGTGAAAATTGTCTTTGAGGTCCTATGACACCCCAAATTATCGAAGCATTGAAGAACACTCTTCCTCCTGGACAGGTAAAATGATTCTTTTGTTTTGAAGAACAAATATCCTCAATATTTCCTTCTGCCCATCTCAATACGCACAACTGAACCAAACTACCCCAGAGTGTGGCGATAAATTGAGCAAAAAACATTACCCTTGGTGAAATTTTCATGTATTGCCCCAACTTCATATCAGAGGCAAAGGTAACAGCCTGAGAATTTGTAATATATCCAAATGTTTTGAAAAACATCATTGCAATTGGCTTACCGGGAACCATATATCCGATAATGAATTCCGTCAAGACATTTAAACCAACTTGAATGTTAGTCAAGGCAGCAATAATTCCAACAGGGAATAGAAACACGTATGCAATAATTAAAGCCACAAATAAGGAATAAATTGGCATTTCAGTATCCCAACATCTCATAGAAACGATAGCGAACACCAAAAACACGACAAAAGTAATTAAGTACCACCAAAAAGGGCACTCTTTGTAAGCTTTCATCAATCTGTTATGTACATCTTGCTTTTTTTGATTTTTCAATTGATTATATATGTCTTTCGCATGAAAGCAAATTGTGTGGGTAATAACAGAAGTAATCGAAGCAAAGGACATACCATAAGAGATTGCAAAGGTAGTGGATAAGAAAATTGGAGAATAGTTTTTGTATTCTTCTGGAAGAAAGGTCAAATTCTTGTCCACAATTTTACTCACGTTATACACTTGTTGGAATCTATCATAAGAACTGGAGTCCGAAATAGGTAAATAATTACCGTACCATACTCCTGAATAGTGAATAGCAGGTACAACAACCCAAAATATTATTATTACTGAGAGAAAAATAGTAAAAAGAGCGCTAGCAGGAGGAATCAATGGAGAACCAACGTATCCTGCGATTTGATTCCAATCAAACGTAAGAGGAATTAACCCTAGACCGGTTGAAGCACCAAATAACTGATTGACAACGGCATTTTGTGGTCTGATCCAAGTAGCAAAAGCGAAGTAAGATAATGCTTGAAAGATGAACCCAGGAAACCAGTAGTAAGTAAATCCTGCAACGAAAACGTAGAGGAAAAATCTCAATCTTGAAATTGTCCACCCATTCGCTGGATAATTGTCGTTTATATGAATGTTGGTCAAAAATGTAGCAGTGATCAAATTTGAAGGCCAGATCATGGCCGGTGGCTCAACAAGCACCTTTCTAGCCAAACCACCCATTGATAAACCAAGACATTGTGTAGCAAATATGGAAAGAATGTCAAAACCCCAACCCATATCTTTTTTGTAAAAGTTTTTTAAAGCTATAAGAATATCAGTATAATAAGCAACACCGAAAGACACATTAGCCATAATAGTAATCAACGTATGCTCTTTCAAATTAAATGGCCCTGGGTTTAATTCGATTCCAAAGAATTTGAAGTTTGGCAAAAATCTATGCCAAGCCACTCCAATGGGCCAAGCAAGAATTGTTGTAATAAATACAGAAATAGTAATACTAGGAGAACGTAAAGAGAAAAACATGTTAAGGGCAGCACCAATAGTACTCATAACCATACCAATAAACCATGCTCTCACTGTATTATGTGGGATAGTTGGATCGTCAGTCGCTGGAATTGCTGCTCTAACTTCTGGATACTCTGAGTCATCCTCAACTTTCATTCCAGCATAATCATCTTCCAAAACCACTTGAGAAATCTTTGAGATCACAGGATCAAAATCTTGATCATCCTCGGCATGATTTTCTCTTAAGACTTTTTCAGCAGTTGCAACAGGGAGAATATCCATCTCATCATTGATGGGTTTATCAGAGAGAATTCCTGGTGACTTTGAATCCTCCATTTTTGAAAGTATGAAAAGTAATTTAAAATGCTCAAATAATTATTTTAGACCATAAAAAAAAAATCCAAGAGAGACGAGAGATGAGAAATGGAGATGTATAATTATTATTTAAAAGATTGTTTACGTAGTTATAGATTTGTTTAAGTCCATTTTATTTAAGTACAAAATAGTTGACGTCCTCAATAATTTTTTTCTGAGAATCAGAGGAGTTTAAATACAGCGTATGTCTGAGACAAATATTTCAACTATGTGGAGTAGTAGCTATACCGAGATAGAATGCTGATTATCGAGAAAGCTATTTTATTTACACGTTAAGCAACCAAGTATGTTCTTATCAGAGACTTTCAAATATGCAAAATTTCTGATGTTTTTCGAAAAAATAATTCTATAGACGATAAGGTGCCCAATGGGGAAACACACCACCACACTATGACGGTGTATTGTTGTTTTCTGGAGCTTGAATTTTAGTCATCTTGAATCAAGCTTGTATGTTTCTCTTTCATGCAAATAATAAACTTTCGACTGTATTATACTATTTGTGCATTTGTGCAATCCATTATATGTGTGACGTACATGCTCCCTGGTTTGGGCAGTTTAGTATTGGATGAATATGTATAGATACTAATAATGAAATCCAATATAAATTTAGTTCCGAAAGTTAAAAGAGGTTCCGCTTAATAAATTCCTAGAGCTGACTCGCAAAAGCAAAACCTGCATTAGGATTTCTGTATGTTTTTGTGTTAGCAATATAGTTTACATTTGCATACTCCTTCATTGAAGTTCCTTCATTATCTAGATAACCACCAGAAAAATTAAAATTAGCAAACGATAAGTCCTAACTTAGAAATAGAAATAAGTGAATAGATATCATGATACTTATTTAAGAATCACCTTATTATTTTGAACGTGTTATAGTTTTTCAAATAGAAGAGGTTTCTTTCGTCAGTGAACCATAATTTTACTGTGTACCATCAGCACGATGACTTTTTCTTTTTCCACTGGCTCTATTGTTGATTGCTGCAAGCGTAAGCATTAATTTTCCACGGAGATTACAGATTAAATAAAGTTTCTCATCATATAATTCGACTGGTGATAAGGTACGTAAATTTAACGCAAAAAGAAAATACGTAATTTCAGCGATTTTATAGTAATCTCAATTTCATTATACTGCATTTTGTCTGGTTTCATTTTTTATTTTTGAGCCTTTTATTCCACATTTGAGTGTTCATTTCTTGCAAGTCATTTTCTGTTGCTATTAAAGTCTTACAGCTGCTGCCTGACGTTAAAACAATTTTCTTTATTTTATTTCAACTTACTCCTAACTGATGAAATTTTTTATGTACCAAAACAAGAAAATATTTCTTTAGAATAGTGTGTTTTTCTAGCCAATTTAAGAAAAAAATTATATCTATATAAATATATTACTTCATCAATAGTATTCGAAAAAGTTTCTTTTATTGATTTTCTTCTTTTCGTAACTGGTTTATCCTCCAATAATATGTTTATCCTCTGTAATAGATTTATCTTTTTAGAATAGGCTTATCATCCTTTTATGTGTTTTCTACCCCTGTAACATCTTCTTATATGTTTGTTTTGTTCATTATAAGCAGGAAATGCTCTCTTATATGCAATAAAATTATACTTAACACTCCTTATGTCTTTGATTTAATCTGATTAGTTCCAAATTTAGAATTGTTTTTTTTTGATACGATGCACACAACAATAAACATGTATCGCATATACATGGCTGCATAGTTTATCGACCTAAGATAGTTCAATCGAGACTGTGCCTTTATTTTAAAAAATTAAATTTGAGAAAGGAATTCTTTTTTGTAAAAAATTTCCTCAATTGAGCAGAAAATAATAGTAGCGAAGAGGTGATTCACTTTAAAACAGAAAGCTTCAACATTTCCGCTATCAACCTGATAAAAATCAAATTTCGCATAGAACTATTGATTCTGATCTTTCAATTGAAAGAAAAATATAATTGTACTCAAGTCCGACTATATCTGTGTACAATTACACTATGTATACATAAATTTCCTCCACATGCTTCGAGTGCCGTATATATTTTAGTCCGCAATTTCTTTTCGAATTCTTGATAATAAACAGTAAAAGAGTTTTTGCTCTTGTATTTTGTTTAACTCCGGGGATGTGGAATCTTTATGGAGTTTAACTTTAGTCAAATAACTGCTAAAAATAACTCAAATGTAGCTTTCTGCAACATCACATAAGTGAATTATCTCTTTTAACAGTACATAAATATCCTTAATAATTCTAATACAGTACTAAATCGTATTGTTAACTAGTCATAACAGGTAGCGCGATAACACACTCTCATGCGGAGGATTTTGTGAGCACACGATCCGTGGGAGATCAAATTTGTACGATCATATGGTGGTAGAACACGATGCAGCGTATACTATCAGTTTACGAATATTATCGGGCTCTTTTTTTTTAATTGTTCTCATGCGTTATTTGTAACAATGTCTATTCTCTGTTTTAATACATGTGTTTCTTATCAAATCTTTTACACAATCTGTTTACCAAGCCCTCTGATACTATCCATTTCTGTATAGGGCAATTGAAGCGCTCAGTTTACCGATGTTTCATAGGTTTTTTTGCTAGTGCTAAATAAAACTACCTCGATTAACATATCTCTGTTGATGCAAACCTGCGATAACGACATTTGCGTTATCTGATTTGAAGCATCATGACTTTTATCGTTCTATCTGGCACATAACATGCAATTGCTATTCATATAATAATGTAAACCACTAAAGTAATACACGATGCATTTGTTCATATAAAGAAAAAACAGAAATTATGAAAAGAGAAATGAAACAATGATATATGATCCTCAAAATATAAATTTTCTATTTTTATATCCAGTTATAAAATATTATAATAGATTTTAATTATTCTGGTGATTGAGTAGAAAGAATGGTGAAAAAAAAAAATAAAGTTCAGCTACTTCCAGAGTTCGAAATATAACTGGGGTGTGTGTTGGATCTTTGAGCTATATTTTTCGAGATACGATCATTTCCATGCATATTAGAAACATTAACTGTAATATCCTTCAAAGGAGATGTATTTGCATTAGAGATTATATTTGCCGGATTTTTTCTACCATTATTGACACCTTTTAATTGGGATACGTTTTCTTTATCATCAAGATTACGGGCTACCACGAAATTCCGCTTATTGCCCATAGATTTGATTTGCCCAGCTGTACCTGCATCATTGAAGGATTTGGATTTTGCTTGGATTTTCTTGTTGCCTTTGATTTTCAATCTCTTGTTAGATGTAACATCTGTTTCATTTACGTCTTGTGGATTACTCATGTATTTAGAGTAAATCACTGAGAGCTCACTACCTCTTTTCCGCTTGGACTTCTTTCTAGATGAGCTATAATTTTTCACCATTTGATTCATGCTTTGAATGTTATCATTGTAAAATGATGCTTGCTTAGAATTTGCAGGAAGGTTTACAGACAGTGTGAAAGAGTTTCCCATTTTACCTTTCGATATGTCATCATTCAATTTCTTAGTCTGAAAAGTTCCAATTGCTGGGTGCAACACGCTCAGATTATGTGCAACAGAGAGATTCAGCAAAAACGACTGAGAAATGTTACTTTTATGATTTCCATGAGAATACAGAAAAGTATCCGAATCACTGCTATTGGTGGTGATATTTGTATGAGATAGTTCTGACTGATTAAATTGCGTATGCCCTTTACTATGCACTTTTTGTTTTTCCTGATTGGTATTAGAAATATCTTTAGAATTGGTACTATGGTCTTCTATGATGCTGCTACAAGCAGTACTGTTATATCGGACAGCACCCGTGCTCATGCTGGAATTATTATGAGAAACGTTGCTGATACTCAGAGCTGAATCTTCCATCTGTAGAGGACTACTAGGAAGTGAAAGTGTACCATCAGGGTCATCAGTCTGGGCATCATCATCATAACAACCTGTGACAGAGTTAGAGTAAAGTACTGAAGAACAACTCTTATTATTTGTTGGTGCTTGATGCTGAGATTTTTGAATATTCATATGATGTGGGACAATTGTTAATGTTGATGCTGAGGTGCCATGATTTGAACTGCCAGTTGCACTATAATGATGTTTTTGAGGATGTGTAGGGTATGAATTTTGAAAATTAGTAAAACTATATTGTAATGGGTTACTCATAGCTTGACTTGTAACAGCTTGCATATTCTGAGTTGATCCTGTTAGTGAATCTGAATTGATAAAATCTTTTATTTCATCATCATCATCATCACCATCATCTTCATATTCGGTATCTTTATCGTCATCACTTTTGAAAGTAATATCAATAACAGATTGATTTACTTTAGTTGAAAAATCACTGCTTTTTGAACTCCCACGCTTCTTATATGCTTTCGTAGTTTTAGCGATGCTGACAGAATGCTTCGCAAAATTGTTTTCATCAGCATTGAGGTCAACTAGAATTTGTTTCTCAGACTGATTCTTAGCTTTCTGAATACTATTGACACAATCATTTTGAGAAAATGATGACAGACGTTGAGCGGGTGTAGACTCAACCAAGATAGCATTTGTATCTATAATATTATCATTATCTACTCTATTAACAAGATCATCCTCGTCTATATTACTACCAATGCTGCCACTATGATTTAATCCCTGATGTTCACAATAAGTACGAATTCTTTCAACAAAGGAGATGCTGGCATATTTCGAAGGTGTAGATTCCATGAGAGCCACATCAAAATCATCACTATTTATTCTATGTGATCTGAGATTCATTGAAGATGGTGTCATCATATTTTGAAGTTTGTGCATGTCATAATTTTGGTTCGACTTTGAAGAATTATCAGAATTACTTGATTTCCCTGTTCTGCTGGCTTGAAGTTGTAAGGAATGTAAGTTGCTGTTTTTGTCAGGATCATTTTCGATGCCGCATAGCCTTCTATTTCCAGAGTGTAAGTGGTTACCATGATAATGATTACGACCATTTTTGATCCTAGTAGGCGAATCAAAGCATGGTGCATCATGCTTTCCACACACAGCAGAATCTCCTTCCATATCATCACCATGAATTTTGCCAATATCATCTGCAGTAGAATCAATGATTTCCTTCTTGATTCTTTCGATAGTTTTAGTTCCTAAAAGGCTTGCTCGAGAGCCGTCTATTGGCTTGTATGGCGTAATCCTTAATAAATCCTGAGCAGTAGAGGCCTTTATACTATGTCCATTGTTAATGCTTGTCAGTAAATTTATACCTGTAGAACTTGTAGCGATTGTGTTTGCACTTGTGGTCATGTATTTCTGGAATTCCAAGCTAAAGCTTTCATTACCAGTAAATAGCTCAGGATATAAAGATGATACTGTATTACTTTTATTGTTGATAGCCTTGACATTTGATCTTGGGCTCGCACTATCATCCAATGATTCTCCTGCGCCTTTGCAATCCTTAATGTTTAGTAAGGTTTGCTGTATTGAGCTGGGGGCTTTGTTAACGCTAGAATCTATCAAAGAAGAAATGGCAGATGAAGAGTTTCGAAGAATCGAGTTCATATTCAATAGAAAATATTCTGGATCTTTAGAAATAGACATAGGTAAAATTGCATTTGAATTGTTTTGCGAACGATTGTTGGCTGGGGGAGGAGTTTTTATCAAATCTAAATTGGGGCTTCCATGAATATTTCCGT
Organism: Saccharomycopsis fermentans; assembly: GCA_002564245.1. Classification (NCBI taxonomy): domain Eukaryota; kingdom Fungi; phylum Ascomycota; class Saccharomycetes; order Ascoideales; family Saccharomycopsidaceae; genus Saccharomycopsis; species Saccharomycopsis fermentans. Next base: position 784,634 of record JNFW01000001.1, read on the forward strand.
TACTGGTAAGGTTACCGCCCGTTTCTGTATTGAGAAAAATTCCATTAGTAAAGAAAGGTTGGGAAATCAATGATTTGTCCTGCTCTAGGGAGTTTATGTTTGAATTTGATTTTGGGGTGGATTGACCAACCTGAATGGAAGGATTAGTGTCTTTGACTTTTGATAATCGCTGTTTCGGAAGCGGTGTTGAATTGAGGGTCGAGAAATTTTGTGATTTAGTGGCTGAAATACTGTTAATAGCAGCATTTTGTGCTTGGGAGGCTTCGAGCTTCAAAATTCTATTTACAGAGGGTGTAAAATGAATATCCATAGAGGTATTAGCAATTAAGTTAGAGTTCTTTCGTAGAGTAGACGGCAAAAAAGTGTATGGAAGATTATTATTTGGATTGGCACGCGTAGGAGATGCAAATCTATTGAAATAAGGTGAATTGAAAATTGATAAGTTTGCAGGATTGGCTGATGAGTTCAAAAGATTATTGACATTCAACGGGGAATTTAAAGGATTATTGTTGTTAATGTTGGCGCTCTCTTTAAATTTTGATTCACGTTTCTTGGGGTCGTTCTGCACACTTTTTTGGTTGTCCGCGGATATCAGATCTGAAGACTTAAAATCGGTATTTTGGTTGATGAATTTTGGATCATCATTTTTAGTACTAGGCGATAATTTGAACACATTCGGCACAACGAGATTATCTACGGATGTGTCGTGGTACTGTGTAGGCGATGGTGATGAGTTTGCCATGGTGAAACTGCGCTTTAATCAAGGCTTATTATGCTGCTGATTTTGGTTTACTAATGAGGGCAGCAACAAATTTCTGTAGACCGAGCTGGAAAAAAGTGATGTGTTGCTTGCTATTAGTGGCTGAACTAATTACCATATAATATGCCAGGATGTTCTTTGAAAAACAGATGGAGCGTGCCAGGAAAGTGCTGCTGACTGACAGATGAATGGGATCCGAAAGATGGTTGGGGGGAAGATGAGGTGGCTGAACGAGTAAGAAATGCGAGTTTTATGACAGGCAAGTAGTGATGGACCAGTAACAAATGGATCTAGCTAGGGTAAACTTCGTTTTTAACATAGAGCTGGAAATTCTTTCAAAGAAACGATTACCGAAAGAGTAGAGAAGCGAAATCTGCTGCAGTTGTTGGTCAGCCTTGGAGCGATTGGTCTGTGATAACTCAACGGAGACTTTCAGCAAGTTTAACGTTGACGGGGGATTTCAAAGTATAATGTAAATAAATTGAGATCAGCTGGTTTACGGTATAAAAAATCCAAGACCAAATGATAGCACGGGGCTGTGAATATCAAATAAGCGATGTGTGTGTGTGTGTGTGTGTGTGTGTGTTTGTGAAATAGATGATGTGAATATCAGATATTAATTATGTGAATAGAAACAAGAGAGCATTTCTACGTGATTGTTTGTTTTTATTTTTCTTTTGTTTTTAGCACACAGATTATTTGTTTACAGTTTCTAGAAATGCGGTTTTTTTCTAACAGTTATTCTGTTATTTCAGCCAATACTAAGTGATCATTACTCTAGATAACCAGTCATGAGTATTTTTTTTTCTTTTAGACTTTTTAGTTTCTTTTATTATAAGCTAAGCGTGTCGTTGTGCGAATAAAGTGATTGTTCGGATGTACGGGTACTATAGTGTGTAGATGTTTCAATGTAATAATAATTTAATTTTGAGATGCCAATGTATAGAGGTGAAGCGCTGTATGGATACAGCAGATACAGGTACCAGGATGTATGTATTTTCGAATGCATACATGTGACGGTGTTGAGGCTTTAACATTTTTTAGGGGTGGTTTTTCAGGCTGAACCAGGTGGATCGCACAAACGGTCCAAAAACATGGATATAGTGCACCACAACTGCCAGTGTTGTTGGATTCCGATACCCCGCTTTTTCACGATTTGTGTATTCTGTAAACTGTGTTCTCCTCAAAAATAGACAGTTCCCGTTTGCCATTTTTGCTTTCATTTTGACATGCCAGGTTGTTTTAACTTAGATTGTGCTCTGCGCTGGCCAAACTCGCTTCTGCATCTGTACTGTGGGGATAATCGCTTAAGAACCTGCCAACTCTGTTTCTGGATTCTCAGCTGGGGCACACACCTGCACATCAGTAATATGATACACTCAATATCTCTGGTTTCTCTATTTCTGAAAAATTTTTTTTTACATTTTTTACTACAGTATACGACGCTTTGTTTTTCTGTGTAATGTTAGCTGGGACTTTTCCCTGTTATGCTATGCGATGCCTGTTTGCGCAACAAAAATTAGTCACCTGACAACTCCAGCGAAGCCACGGTGGTGGGTAGGTCTCGTGCTATTGTTCCTCATGTGTTGGCCGAAAAAAAGCTGCATGGCTATTTCTGCCTAGTGATGCTCTTTTTGGCTGAGTGCTTCGACCGGCTGGAGTTCTGTTATGCTAGATTCGTTTTTGTTTCAAATCTTCTGCAGGTCCGTCGTCCATAAAAGGCTGTTGCGCCTTCCAACGCTGCTGCTGCCCACAGCAAGTCAACAGGCCTGTTGTTGCTACAAGGCTCCTTTTTGCATGTTTTTTTATTCTTCTTCCTCCATATTCGCACTGCATTTTTTCTTTCTTTGTTCTTTTCTTTTTTGTTTCCCACTAATCTTATGCAGTAGCTCTCTGTCTTTTACATCTTTAAGCAGGCGGCTAGCACCAGCACCTAACGCCTAAATTTCCCAGTTCCTTAAGCGCTGAGTTCTACAGAAAAGTAGGGATGCCCTGAAAGCAACTAACACATAAAAAAAAAGACAAAAACGAAAAACTTAACATTAACAGACCAAAAAAAAAAAAAACTGCTGCCATAAGAACACAAAGACAATAGTAACATGTTAAAAAAGAAATAATAATAAAAATTTTCTATTATTTAGTGGGTCTCTCATATAAAATTCGCATCTTACAGCGACGGTGATTCTCTGGTACAGATACACACACACTCATAGAGACATGCCCTCTGCACATGAGATATATCAGTCAGCACACACACACACACACCATCAAAAAACCAAGTAACCCAGGACTGACTGCTCTAACTACTTATATAGCTAATTAATTGTTGCTGAAAACAATTAAAAAGAAAACCCTAATCATTGAAAAACTAGTGTTCAGCATTTTAAATCAGCAAAAAGCGAAACACAGTAATTTAATGCCAATATCTTAGCTGTTTGCCCCTCATCTCCATCCTTACTCATCTATCTCCATCCTCAACTCTGATTACCTGTGTTTCTAAGAACCGAACAGCTATTCTCTTGGTATTCGTCTGCTCAATCCCCTTAACTTCGTGCTATTATCACTGCATTTTGGTCTTTATAGTGGTACTTACTGTCTGGTTTTTTTTCTTCTTTATAATCCCTAATCGTTTAGGCAAACAGGTGTTTTTCCAATACTGCTTAAAAATCTTTCTGTTTTAGTATAGCTGATCCGCTGTTACATCGTGGCTTTATTGTACTTTTGTGTTTTCTGTTGGTCTGTGGCTTGATTTTTTTTCTCTCTTTCCAGATCGATCGTTGCACATTTTTGTTGAACAAGTCTTTGCACTAGACCATAGCACTACTTTTTCCCAAAAAGTCTTGCAAAAATGGTGTTAATAGATGGTGTCAAATATGCTTGTGAGGTAAGTTTATTTTTTTTCTTTCTTTGTTTTACTTGTTTTTGAAAATACCATACTAACATTTAAATAGCGTTGCATTCGTGGTCACCGTGTCTCTGCTTGCACACATTCAGACAAACCCTTGATCAAGATTAATTCCAAGGGAAGACCTTCCACCCAATGTAATCATTGCAAAGAAGCTAGAAAAAATAATAACTTGCATACTCAATGTACATGTGGATCTAAAAAGTCAAAATCTAAATCAAAATTGGCAAAGTCCAAGGCAAAAGAAAAAGATAATAATGATGCTCAGGACAATAAAAATATAAATGGGGTAAGTAAATCTTGCAAATGTGATGAATCAAACCTTTGTGTTTGTAAATCAAAGAAAAAACCAACTAGTAATACATCACCTCCAAAATCGGGTTCGTCTAGTCTTCAGGATAAAAAACATCCTAATAATATCTCGATTTTACCAGCTGCCAGTACAAATTCCGATCTTCTAAATAACACAGATTTTCTTAGTTCCTCATCAAGTACTTCTATTTTCCAATTTCCAACCACGCTAAATAACTATAATAAGAGCGATCTTCCAATGTCTAACGATGCCAACACTAGTAATATTTCAATGACGCCTCAAATGAACTTGTCTGATAGTCTACTTTCAAATGATAATTCTAATAATAATATCTCGTCTTTGACATTGATGGATCATTTGATGTCGCAGCAATCACAGTTGGGTTCCTCTGATTTTTCAATGAATTTTTCGGGTCCTGCACCATTGTCGCCAGATTTATCAAGCATTGTTAATTCTACACAACAAATGACATCTCAAGCCATGATGAATTCTAATACTTTTGCAGATTCAGTAGCTTCCTCCACAAATGGTGTTGCTCCATCAATGATCAATAATATAAACAATCATTCTGTGAACAACAACATAGTCAATGCGAATAATAATATAGATTGGGATTTAAGTTCTCCTGTTGTTAGCAATGTTGACTCTTCATTTTTTCTTTCTGGAAATAATAATAGCAGTTTTTCGCTTTCATCATTTAATAACAATAGCAACGGTTTATCTGCTGCACCCAACGGCGGAAATTTAAATAATGGGATCGCAACTACCAACTTTTCAATTTATGGAAATAATCATAACAATTTAGTAAGGCAGGATTCTGTTGCATCCTCATTAAATCAATTTGGCGCCATGGATGGTGTGAACTCCAGTTTAAATAATAGCAACACATCTCTTGCAATCAAAAATATTAATGAACTGCCTGTAGTATCTCAGAATAATTTGTTAAGTTTATCGAATACTAGTTTGCCTACACAGATACCTTCTGGTAATAATATCAATTCAAATAATAATGCTAACAACGGAAATAGTGAGAGTTACTCCAATAGTATCTATTCTGCTTCTTCAAGATACAAGGATAGGTTTGTTTCCCCTTCTTTTTCACATGGTAATAAAGTAGGTGAAGTTAATATACCTTTGGAGGAATATGTGACTCCAAAGAATAAGCAAGATCAACAGCAACTGCTGCAACAGGATCTACAATTGCAGCTACTTAGATTACAGCAACATCAGCAACAGCAACAACAGCACGGGGGCCATCATTTTAATCATATGCTGCTGCTGCATAATTATACCGCACAAAACCAGGAAAGTTGTTCGGGAGAAATGAAACAAACTACATTAAATCCAAACGACACAAAACTGGAAAGTATGGATGAGGCATTGGAAATCAAGAAAAATGCTAAAAAGAGACAGGAAAATAATGTTTCTATTAATAGTAGTAAATCCTCAGGTGAAGGCGCAAAAAATGAATCGTCTTTGGAAGTAAAGCCTGATAAAAACATGCTATATGATATGCTTTCTAACAATAACTTTAATATCAGTCAGGATAATAAAAATAATGCTGATAAAGTTCTCAATGGTGAAAGTAATGATGATTCATTCAAACATGAAAATGGCTCTGGAGCCTTTTCTGATCCTAATACTTCTGATCAGATTCTTTCAGTTTTAGGTTTATTAGGGTCCAATAATGATACTCATGGAATTTTAGACGAATCTCTTTTCGACGTTCCCACCTCAGTTTCAAATTCAAATTCAAATTTGACCCTAAAAAATAATCAAACAAGAAACGCTAACTTCAATAATTTTAGCTTGCCAAATGGATCTAACTTTGCTTCTCCTTCTTCTATTACTCATTTTATCTCTCCTAATTCTACATCGGTAGCAACTTCAGCAAACATCAATAGCAATGCTAATAATAACTTCAACAATAATAATACCAATATGAAAAGTAATAGGTCCTCTGTTGTGAGTAATTTTCAGTCTGGTACAAATGGATGTGCTCCTCTTTCAGCCTCTCAACTTTCTCTCCATGATTTTTCGCAGAACTCAATTTCTAATAGTAATGGTAACATTGCTCAATCTCCTGCTTCATCTTTGACAACAACGCATGTTCAAGCTCATCATCATGGTCATCATTCTCATCATCATTATCATCACTCCATGGCAGATCCATATTCGCCAGCGGCAGCTTCCTCCCAACAGGTTCACGGCTCAGTAAGCGTTAGTGGAGCTAATCATGGGCATAGTCATTCACATAGTCATGGACACCACGGGCATGGCTATCACAGTCATAATCACGGAAGTGTTCATCGTGCACATTCGGTTGTGAGATCTCCATCTCCAAGTGTTTCTGGACATCGTGTTAGCGGCAGTATTGGCGGCGGAATAAACAACAACGCTGTTTATGGTCATTATCATTCAAACAATAGTGAGGACTCTGTTAGTAGCTTTATTAGCCATAATGGGTCTAATGTGGGAAGTGTCCCTAGAATTAGTTTCAATTCACATGGAGCGAACAATAATGCCAATATTCATAATATCAATATACATACTGCGCCAAATATCGGTAATTCCAATTTTAGTGGGAACACTAATAATGGTAATACTAGCCAAAGCTCCACCAGTGTGAATCCCAGCAACGGGGCAGCTACAGTAGGTGCAACAGATTTTGGGCTTATGAATGGAACTAATTTTACTGTTTTGGACGCAAATGATTCGGGCGTGCAGGCTAAAAAACAAGAAAATTCAAGTATTAATTCCAACGTTAGTTTCAGTAAGAATAACAGTAACGATCTTAGTGACAATAATAATAATATAAACGTACAGTCTGATATTAATAATGACATAAATTTTGGGTTTAATCTGTCCATACCTCAAGGATTAGGCAGTTCGGATGCAAGTTTACTTAGTCCAAGTACAGGTGAGTTCTCACCGGATTTGAATTTTAACATGGCAGATACTAATAATGCCAACACTGATGATATTAATTCGAAAAATAATAATTCTAATGTTGGAAATAAGAAATCTATCGATTTTAATACTTTAGATGCGAATGGTGGAGCTGTTGATCCAAATGACATTATAGCAGCTTTAACTGGAACGGAAAATTTAGATGGATTGATTAATTCAAGATACGGTGGTTTGCTAAATGAAGACACTTTTGGTAAAGGTTTGATTCAAACAGGTGAGAATTCTAGGAAAGACTAAACCTCTTGGATTGTAGACTTGTCTTTCTCATTTGCTGTAACATTTTTTTTTAGTTTTTGTTTGCCGTCTTTTTTTTTTTTTTGTTCTCAGTTTGTGATTATCTATCTACTTTTGCATTTTTTTCGGATCAAGTAGAGAAGAGAATTCTTTGGCTGATTTGATTAAGCCAATAGTATTTTTTAATCTACTTTTCGATTTTGGCTTTCTAAATTTTTTTAGCCAGCATATTATCACTTTTTGTTACTAACTTTATTTTTATTTTGCAGTTCGAGTTTCTTTTTTTTTTTGTTATATTTTATTTATCAGTTTTCTACTATATTTCACATGAACACAATCATATACTCTAATACACAATTACATAAACTCATCAGTAAATATAATGAGTGATATTGGTTTATAAGCATAGCTTTTTATTCCACATGTTGAAATTTCCGAATACACTTTCAATGTGCTTTTCCCTCAGTTTTATCATCAGTGTGTAGCTGCGTGCGTAATAAACAAGATTTTTTATTTTCCCTCATTAAATCTAAATTTTCAATTTTTCTGCTTACCTTCTTAAGTTTCCTATATGTGACTAAAACAAAGCATGTCATCATAAACTTACTAGTATTCGATGCTTAGCTTATAATTCAAAAAGGACTGCGCTGTACATATCTATGATAGAATTTACTGCTTTATTTGATTTGAACGGTTAGTTAACTGCAAGATGATACTCCTTGAAAGGTTTATTGGTGTGTCTTTGTACGCTATATTGTACTTTATTTCTTTTGCAAATTCCAATCCGACAAGAAAGCTATCAAAATCCGAGCAGTACTTAGTAAATGACCTCCCAGGGTTTGATGATATATCTGATGTATTGAAACCAAAGACATATTCGGGCCATATAGAGTTGTATGAAGAGAACAACACCAACTATTATTTTCTAAAATACGAAAAACCCAATGATGACAGTAATAATTTGATAATATGGTTAAATGGTGGTCCAGGTTGCTCCTCAATGGATGGTGGGTATATGGGAATTGGGCCATTGATGATCGATAATGAAATAAAAGTATACTATAATAATGGCACATGGCTTCAACTGGGATCGCTATTGTTTCTTGATCAGCCGATAGGAACAGGTTTCAGTTATGGTGATAATTACAGAAATGATTTAACAGAGGTTGCCTCTGATTTTATGATGTTTTTGAAAAAATATTTTGAGGTATTTCCAGAAGATTTGGAAAAGAATTTATATATCGCTGGGGAAAGTTATGCAGGTCAATATATCCCATATTTTGCTCAGTATATCCTTGAAGACGAAAGTACTAATTATAACTTAAAAAGTATTATGATTGGCAATGGTTGGATATCACCAAAATTTACGGGCATGTCTTATGTTCCTTATCTTCTTGAAAATCAACTTATAACTGGAAATGAAGACTACATGTTCGAGATTCTTAGACAACAAGAAAAATGTCAGAATTCATATAATCAGTTAGGTGAAGCTGCAAGCCAAACAAATAAAAATGCAGCAGAAAAAGAATGCGATCGAATTCTCATTTTGTTTCTTAAGAATTGGTCTGTTCGAAATTCCATATGTTTGAATCAATATGACTATCGTCTCAATGACACATATCCTAGTTGTGGAATGAACTGGCCATCTGATTTAAATTTTATTAAACCTTTTCTAGGAAACATCGATGTCCAAAGACAATTAAATCTTAAAGAGGAATATATTGAAAAGGAGCTCGCCAAGTCGCATGGTAAAAATCAACCTACTACTTACTGGAATGAATGTAATAACAGAGTTCAAGCTGTATTAACAAATGAAAATTCAGCATCTTCTGAAGAGCTATTGGAGGACATCTTAAATCAAATTCCAGTCTTTCTTTTCAATGGGGATAAAGATATAATTTGTAATTATATTGGTACTGAAGATTTTATTTCGGAGTTAAGTTGGAATGGACAAAAAGGGTTCAGCGATGCTTCTCAGCCATTAAGTTGGGTCTACAATAACTCACAAGTAGGAACAATCCAAGCTGAAAGAAATTTGACATATGTAAGAGTTTTTAATGCCTCGCACATGGTGTATGTTGACAGTGCAGATATTTCTCGCGGTGTTTTTGATATTGTGATGAACAATACTATAAGACACATCGATGACGACAAAATAATCGAAACTCCAGTTTATGATGTTAATTCCTCGGGTTTGAAAAGTCTGAACGGGATGAAATCCAAGATCGATGGTTTCCATTTCAGATATGCAGTATACGCTGTCATTATAATTATCATTTTGTATGGAATCTACTATTATAATATGCAACTGATGAACAGTAATCAACTCCATTCTATACTTTCGAATAAAACAATAGGAAATCAAAGTGAAGGCGGCTCTCAAGGCAAAGTAGCGAACAAAAATAGTTCTCATAGGAAGAAAACAGTTCAATGGGCCGATTTGCAGCAAGAGGAACAAGAAATAGAGCATGGAAATGGTGATGTTAGTCAAGCCAGCCCAGATTTGGACACCGCAGGTAACTCAGGCACTAGATTTCAATCATTTTTGGGAAAATTTGGGTTGAATAAACTGAGTAGCAGTAAGGTTCAATATTCCAATGTACTTCAGTCTGAGGATATTGAATTAGAAGAAAATATATCAAGAAATCAACTTACCTGACTTCTTGTCAATTGCCATATTGTTTTTTTTTATATTTTATGATTTCTTTTTCTTTATTTTATTATATTTTATTAACGATAATTCCTAAATCAAACAATCCATTTTCACTGATGCATATCTCACCCTCTTTTGAATGCCATTTTATTCATTTTGTATTTTAAATTCTATCATTATTTTGTTTAAGGTATAAATATATCATCTTAATATTATCAAACTCAGACACCAAGCCAACTGGCACCGATATGAAAAAAAAAAAAAAAAAAAACCGGAAAACGAATCCAAGTTATTCAAAAGATGAATATGAGATGAGTATGTCACAAAATTAATGAGGCTTAAGATATTTATGGGTTTGCCAACATGCAAACAATAGGAGTGAAAATAGTTTATTAAATCAAAATCTTGGAATAGAAATAAAATATGAGCAAGAACAATAAAACCTACAAGGTCAGTTCTTTGGAAATATCTAGCGTGAACTCAATTCTTCATACTATTAATTCATTGCAAGGATGTATCAAGAATTTGCTAGAAATAACACCAGACTTTCAGGAGTTCAATACAATAAAACAAAGTTTTAGTGAATCTGATATAAGGAATGCTTTGATAAATACTGATCAGATGAAATTTGCAGTAATGTTGAAGAATTTGTACAATAATTCCAAATTGGAAATTTTTGATCAGCTACTTGATTATAGATCATTTGTTGATAGAAATATAGAAAAGAATGTAAAATTGGAAGTAGGTAGAAAGCTGGTAGCAAAAAACGTTACCAAAGATATTCAATGTATAAATGGTCTAAGTTGTGAAAATTTCATTGAGTTTTCTCAATCTATGTTGGGGACTATTACCAACAATCCTCCTTTAATCCCAATAAAAAATGATCAATTGAGACAACGTGTATTTACTCATAAATCCGTTACCAATACTTTATCTTCCAGTTTGGCGAGTAACGAAAAACTAGAATTTTTGGGTGATTCTGCTCTATACTTTCTTATCAGTCAGATTTTATTCTTTTGGTTCCCCAGTTATGATGAAGGAGACATGACTAACTTACGTGCCAACTTGGTATTGAATGCACAATTGAATAAATGGAGTTTAGAGTACGAGTTGGACAAAAAACTTATGTATGATTATGGTAGTAACGCGTTGGATAATGAAAGCAAAGTTTTAGCAGATTTATTCGAGGCTTATGTTGGAGCACTAGTAATAGAGAACGAAGACTCATACGAAGAGATTTTATTTTTTCTAAAAAAATTAATATATCCGATTGTAAAAACATATATTGCCAAAAAGAATACTCTGACAAAAAAAATATTTGAAACAGAGCTCGATAAAGGAGAAAAAAATGATATTGACTTAAAGTTGAAGTCAAAAAATATTGTGAAAGATGAAGGAACGAATTATATTAAGAATCTCTATGCATTAGTAGGAATGGCAGCATGCCCTCCAGAGTACGAGATAGTCAAGAAAGAAAAGATAAAGCAAAACTTTAAAGTACATTGTATTGTTACTTTGAGGGGCGATATTCTAGGAAGAGGAACTGGACCTAATGCCAAATTAGCCAGGAGAGAAGCAGCAAAAGATGCGATGCTCAATCACAAAGATTTGGTAGACAAACATTTTAAGATACGAGCAACTATTCCCAGATCTCAGAGTGTAGTGTCTCATAAGGAGGATTTGCCCAAACCTAATGAATCAGTATCAGAAAATCAAGAAATGATATCTGGTATTGAGTCTAATCAACTGAATAGTTTATCAGATACGAACTCTGCCAATCAACTGCCTACAGAAAGTAGCAAAGATAAAATAAAACCCGAGGTTGAGCTACAGTCGATATCCAATACGGTTCAAGGAGACAAAGATAGTTATTCATCTGTAAAAATAATACCGAGGGAACAAATCATAGTTACTAATAGGCTGGATGCACGCAAACGAAAGATACATTCTAAAAAGTCCAAAAAATCACTTGTAAGCAAGAAAACACATGGTTCGAAAAGTAAAAGATAGATTAAAAAAGTTTTCGTTTGAAATACCAAATCATTCTTGTTGAAATTATTAGTATATTGATATATCTAATAAATTACACACACAAGATGATAACAAGACATTAATAAATAGGTTGAGTTACATTCATACATAGAGGCTTGTAGATTTTTTTTTTCTGTATTCAATTGATATCTATGTTCAATATAGTATCCTCGAAAGAAAACCAAATTCTTAAAGGGAAGGAGCGCGTTGCTTAACAACAAGAATCGGAAATAGAATGAAATTCAATAACTATATTTAAAATTTACTTTTCTACCGAATGTGCTGATTCTAAAGCGTTTAAAGATATTCTGAGCATAGTCGGATATGAACAATTCTAATAGTTCTAATAATAATAGAACTCTAGAAGATATATTGGGTGCTACACCGTTGAAATACCTTATCCCTCAAAGCGATGGTATGTAATAGCTACTTAAATGGACAGCCTTCAGATTCACAAATCTGCTTTAAATTTCGATTTATTCCAAACTAAATGCCATACTACTAACACATGACTTCAAGTTTCATCCGTTTGCGCGTCATGTAACTTGACACTTGTTAATACGAATGTGATTCACAATTCTAATTTGATATCATTAGAAGCTTCCCGATCAGCGTTAGAGTCACAAAATGATTTACTAAATCCAGTGGCTAATTTCATGAAAGATTTGATAAGGAATGACAAGTCAATAAACATTAGCGATATCAAATTTAAGTCAAGACATACAGTTTTCGCAGATTCTAATCAATCTTTAGAGTGTAAAGCAAAGCATAATTCGCACAAGAATATACAGAACGAGCCAAGAGTCACTGATAGAATTTTCGAACAAAACCAAAACTATCCTATATCAAGAGAGATTTTAGGTATAATTTTAAAAGAAGCGGAATATTCAAAAGAGGGATCAGCAGCAATAGATACTAAAAGAGAAAGGCAGAACTTGAAAATAATTGAAAACGATGAAATGATTAGAAAGAAAAAAATCATACTGTCTCATGACCAAAGTGAACTGAAAATAGAGGAATTTGATGATTTAGCTAGGATGCCATCTTTCAAAAAAAGAAAAACAGTTATAGAAGTTTCTAATGTTAAAAGGCTACCTTTGATTCCTTCAGAAATAAAGAATTCAATAATCTATGTTAATCCGGATGAATTGAAGTTAAGTTCGTTGAAACAAATAGTGATTCTTGTTAACAAAATTTTAGATGAGGAAACACATTTACAGAATAAGTCAAAATTAGAATATTTTGAGCATGTTGATGATTTCGAACTTTCTGCTATTTTGAATACAGAGGTAGTATTGAAATTAGAAGATTATTTTGCCAGGCTTTTCGAAAATTTTAATGATTTCAATTTTGATAAAGAGATATATGATAATAATATATTTAGCATTCAGTATATTACTAAGGTACAAAGCTTTTGTTTGAATCTCATTAAATATGGACTGAAATTGGAATTGTCACAACTAGTTTTCGAGATTCTGGAAGGCGAAGCTGCAGTGTTATCAAAGATTAAAATTTGCGAAACTACATTGAGATCATGTTTGATCATTCTTATGATATTTCTATCTGGACGTGAGGATAAAATTATTTACCTCGAAGATTATATGTTATCAGTTGTGAGCTTTATCTCTAATATAATCAGCGAATTAGTTATTCCAGTGCTAAATATGACTAGTCTAACAACTTATGGTGGTAACTTCACAAGTTTTAGCACTAAGTTTCAAATTATAGGTAATTTGATTATACAATGCTTGAAAAAGCTCGATAATTATGTGAATGTTGATTCAATATTCCCGAATAGACTCTTTACTTCCTTGTTAAGTGATTATGTGCTCACAAAATTGGAATATATATGCATTACTGCAATATTTTCTGATGTTGAAACTGAGGGAGGCCTTCATCCTGATTTCATCAATACATTTGTCAGAACTTGCTCTCAACCAATCAGAAATAGCTCTATGAATATATTACTATCAATTTTTCGAAAATATGAAAATCAAAGGTCGTTTATTTTGGATGAGGTTTTGACAAACTTTGGGAATCGAAATGCGGCAAGTAAGAGGGATTCATCTAAGCAATTCAAATTAAGCAAACATGGAATCAGTGTACGAATGTTTACTATATTAATCCTTGGACTTGTTCAAACTTACAATGTGAATAAAGTTTCTTTGAAGGTTCCAATTTGGAAGCATAATGACTTCATTTTCAAAACAACATTTCATGAGAGCTTGAATACAAGCTTATTCATACCTGATATTCATCTCGGAAAAATCAAATTGAATTCAATGGAGAAGCCAAAATTGTACAAGGTTATACTAGATTATCAAACCTATCTTTCAAATGAAAAATCTTCACTTCATATGATTTGCAACAACATTTCATCATTTTTAATCGACAAATTATCCAATAATTTTGATCATTCAAATAAAATTCACATTGAATCTTTTATAAATGACCTACTCGAGCTTCTTGAGCTACCGGAATGGCCTGGCTCCGAAACTTTACTTACTATGATGATGAATTCGTTTATGTATGTTTTCACATCTTCGAAATACCAAGCTAATGTGGAGACATTTTTTCTAGAAATGATTGGTCTAATTGGTTGCAAATTAGCTGTTTTAAAAAAGCGCATACCCTCATCCGAAGTCTGGTTGCCTTCTACTACAATCACTTCTACCGATTTTAAGAATCTTTCAGGTAAATATGATTTATGTTTGAGTTATTTGAGAGAAATGTGTTTTGAAAACCCTTTTTTTTCACCAAATTTTAATTTTTTACTTTTCAAATGGGTTCAGACGTTGGAGCTTTTGAAAAAGCAAATAATTGACGATGGATTATCTTTAGATTCAAACAAGGAAGATTTGCTAAAAACAGATTCTGATAAGGCCGAGGATTTAACTGAGGAATTAGTTCGCATAAAGTTAGAAAGAAATATTGAAAAGAGACTTCTACAGCGATCAGAGTTATTCAGATGTGTGATAGATGAATATTACAAGTATTTGTCTTTGATTGGTACTAAGCAGGTTTTGACCATCAATCAACCATTAAATCAAACTTCTGTAGACCAATTCGATGTATCGAGACGTTCCGATACTTCTTTCACTAAGTCAGATATATTAACGGATTATCTTCACATATTGGTCTCACAGCCTTTAGTAAACTCTTATAACCAATTTTTAAAACTTATGATTTCATCCTTAAGCCATCAGAAGATCAAATCAAGAGCAAGAGCAATAAAAAACCTTGCATCTATTATAAAGAAGGATAAATCAATTCTACTGAATCAAAAAATTGAATCAATAATTTTTGATAGAGTTCATGACAGATCATCGTTAGTAAGAGACGCTGCTATTGATTTAGTTTGTAATTTCATCTTGGCCGATGACAATAATGCCGAAAACGAGTCAACTTTTGAGTATCTAAAGCTTATTATCAATAAAATTACAGACCAATCCTTAGCAGTGCAAAGAAGAATATTAAAATTAGCGCATCCAATCTACTTACGCTTGAAACTGAATGAATTGAAAGTGCTATTGATCTTCAATTTATTAAGAATATTACATCACGAAGATGCTTCCATAATTGATATATCGGCTAAAATATTATTAGATATATTGTTTGTCCCAGTATATGATGAAAGCAGTAAAAAAAACCAAAATGACTTGAAGATAACGTCGGTTGTTCTTAAAAATGCTGAAATCTTATCCGATGCAATTTTCAGTAATAATAGAAAGGTTTGGCAGTTGTTCCAGGAATTTATTGAAAAGTATATTTTTTTTGATGGTTCAAGAGGAAAATTACATAGAAGAAAAATTAAATTTACTCTATGTCGTAATGATCTACTTTCCATATTAGAAATTTATGCTGATAAAATAGTAGATTGTATCATCCAAAATCATAATGATACTGAAAATAATGAGGTAAGGGTTGAAAGATATTTTGGTCTTTTATCTATATTAATCACCGGGTATGGCAAATTGATTAATCAGGACCAGTTGATGCTTTTACTGCCTTATCTAAATGACGATAGTACAACAGGTAGCAATATCTGTTTTTTCACTTTGAATATCTTCAAGAATGCTTTGCCCAGCGCACATTCTTTGAGACCAAATTTCATTAAGGATTCCCAACAATCTCTTTTGAAGCGATTAAGTAGGTTCAATTCTAAAGAATTAGGAGAGGCAATTCCTTGCATTTGGATTATTTCAAGCATCAATAAGGATATCACTCAAATATCAAATGCATGCGTATCTTGCTTACGACTTATTAAGCCATATATGAAAAAAAGTGTAGGTAAAGACGATGCGCTTTTATCCAGGTTATTATATTTGGTTGGATTTATTGGGAAGTATTGTAATTTTGAAGGAAATAGAGAAGTTTTTTTCAATGCGAATATAGGTCTTCAAAAGGATGAAAGTATAACTAGTTTAATTGCAAAGTATATTCTTGCATTTTGTCAGAGCAAAACGGATGATCAAGTGAAGAGAATTGCTATCAAGAATTTGATAACACTATGTGGAAGTCATGCAAATTTATTCATGTCGGAATATATTTTGAGTGTTATTGATAGAGAAGTTTTGTATGTTCCTGTTGATTCAAATTTAGATATAATCGAAACAATTTTGAGTGAAATCAACAATTTTTTGAAAGAGGAAGAAGAAAAAAGTTTAAAGCGTGTAGGCTTAGGTATTTCTACGTCTACCGATATTGCTTTGGACGTAGATATTTTTCATGGAAAATACTCAGATAAAGAAAAGGATGGTATTTTGGCTTCTCTAGCTCAAAGGTATATGCCCAAAGTATTGGAGTTGTGCTTGCTTGATGAAACTAAGAATCTTCCTATGGTTATAACTTGTGCTAGATTTTTAGAAACATTCATAAAGCAAGGATTTGCTAATCCTAGGCTTGTGATCAGCGTCGTGATAGCTCTTGAGCTATCCTCGATAAATATTGTTAGAACTATTGCAAGAGAATTACACATTGAGTTGCATAATAAATATGAATCGTTGGTGGAAAGTAAATATATTGAAGGTCTCAAGATCTCATCTGAGAAATTAGGAAGACAAAATGAGGTATCGAACAGACAGGTTCTTGTTTTCAATAGGTTCTACGAGATTATTAGTAATAGCAGAGCGTCTAAAAAGAAATTTGCTGCTTCTTTGGCAAAGTGTTTTTGCAGCTTATCTCTTCCAGATGATGATTTGAAATCTTGCATATCCTACAACAACTTTATAGAGTTCATTTTGTCCAGATTAGGAAGAATTGAATTGTCGAGCTTGGAAGAATATTATATCTTGTTGCAAAGTATTGACAAACTCGTTATTAAGGAAGGACTGGCCTTACAATATGAATTCAAAAAACTACCAAAGAGTAGAATTCAACAAACTTGCCTTGAGGATGAAATAAGATTATTCAAGAAACTTTCTACTATTTCTCTGGCTCTATATAATTTATGCCGATATAAAAATTATATTGTGGACAGATATTGCATCAGCAAAGAAAAGCTTCAAATGTTCAATATTCATAAGGTGGATAAAGATTTGCAAAATAATCTTCCACTTTTAGATGATCCATGTGACTTTACTGTTTTATACTTTGCAAACTTCATGAAACTGCATGTTCATGATGAAGGATCGCTCACTTCATATAAAGAATCTGCTTTGATAATTTTTGAAAATTTTATTGATTATTTATATGCTTGTGACATTTTTGATGGTACATCACAAAATGATTCGTAATGGGTTTACTGAGAGAGAGTTTTTTATTGCTAATTGCTATGATTTTTTGCTTTTTTGTTTTTTTTACGAATTTTTTGACTTGTTTTATTTTTAATTCATTTTAATAGTTAAGCTGAATATAGGTATTGATTATGAGTTATCACTGATATAAACATTTGATCATCTCATTCCGTTTCATAGCAGAAAAGTTTGGTTATTGTTCGCTTACTAAATGCATGATGTAGGCAGAATAGAAGAATCGAGTATGTAACGACAAAAGCAAACGCCAAAAAAAAAAAAAAAGAGCTTCAGATATTTAAATTTACAGTGAGGCTAACAAATCGATTTACGATATTAATTTAACTCGTAAACTCTTTTGCCCTGTATCAACATCTCACAATCATGTATTGAATTGTGTCTTAAGCTGGTAACCTCTGAGAAAAAATTCGAACTGTTGTTCAATCACAAACGATAATGGAAGCTGGAAATCAAATCGTTCAAGAAAAATCACAAGGTTCCCAGCTCAATCAGGCTAAGCTGGACTTTCCAAAAGATGCAAAGTCAATAAATGAAAGTGGTTCAAAGAAGCCAAAAACCCTGGAAAAAGTGAGAAAAAAGTACGAGAAGAAAAAGAAAAAAAAGAAAACAAAGAGTACTGCTAAAAAGTATATACCCAAAAAGAATCTGTATCATAATGATATTATAGGTATCATGGATGTAATGGGTTTCGAGATTGCTCTTCCAGAAACCATACGAACAATAGAAGATTTACTTATGAGTTATATGATTGATGTTTTGAATGAATCTATACGTCTTTCACAGCTTCGTGGAAGATTGAAAATCAAGTTTGAAGATATCAAAACAGCATTAAGAAATGATCCAGTGAGGTTGTATAGAGCTGACTATATGCAAAGAGGTTGGAACAAGTTCCACGAAAATAAAAAATTATTTGAATCAGGAAAAACCAGCAATAAAACCAATTTAAAGAATATCGCTGATGCGTACGAAGATAAGGATGAAAGAGGAAATAACAGAAGAGGCCGAAAATATAAGACAAGAAAGAAAGCTGCAACGGGTTCAGATGAAAGTGATGATGAAGAAAGTGACGGGCATGAGACAAGAAGAAAGAGGAAAGCGAACGATGGGGATGAATTTTTTGGATACGAGGAAGATCCGGACGATGAGTTTGATGATGATGAATTGACTTAATCTGTGTGTCTGTAGCTGTTTGATCAGCTATATCTAACTATTGTACAAAAACAAAATTTGAAAAAATGTGGTACAACAATGGAGTCTCTTAATTTAGAAACCTCTGATTGTATATTTTGAAATTTGTATAAGCGAGTAAAAATTGCGAAGACAGAAAAGAATCTGATCATAAAGCTTTTTCAAAAAAAACATCATAGATATTTCATCGGTAGAAAAACGTTCATATTCTTAGAGCACGGTTTTATAGAATTACGTGCTCATATGGGAGGTTTCGCTTCCCTACCGTCTAATGAAAAGTTAATCTACGATATTCAGTTTAATATATTAAAATGATGAAAAGTTAGTAAGTTGTATGATTATCCTCGCTGAATCATTTTTATGCATTATATTTGCATAAATTTTAAACTGATATATAGGATATAAAAATAGAATAGCAATGTACATAATCGGAAGAGAATACTTTGAGGAATTATAGTTCTATTAGAAAAATGCGTTGATTTTGATTTATCGAAAAGGGGAGAAGATTATGAATATAGGATATAAGGAGAGCAAAGTACCAGGTCCTGCAAATATAAAAATCATTGGTGAAAATCATATAAGAATACAATACGCTGTATAGTTTGAATCTCATCTTTTTTTTTTCAAGTCATTGAAAATGTGTAAGACAGAGGATAGTAATTTCCAATTTTTATCTATTTTTGTCTTGAGAGATGAGGAGAATGTGGTTTATTATACGAGATGAGATTATGAAAGGATTCAACAGACATGTTCTTCACAGTTTCATTGGATTGAAAAAAATACAATTTTTCTAAAATAGTTATGAATGCCAATATTTTTGTGCTTATGTCTTTTCTAATCTATGCAGATGCTTTCCCAAATGGAAATCAGTGGGATATTGCCTTACTTCTGGTGAACCCATCTAGTAGTTCTAAAAAGAAGCCAATAAGTTAGTATTGAGAAAACGATAAATAACAAAAAACAGACACAATATTTGATCTGCAAAATGCCACCAATGATAATGAAAAGAATCACATACTTTTGTGTAGTACTTCACTGTTGACGAGATCACTGATGAGGAAACTGACGAACTGTCTGATAAAGTTCATTGGGGCACTCAATATTTTTTTTGTGAATTTTATGATACCGTCTTTTGCCTTATGAAAAATCAAAACTAGTACGTCTCTTATATGTCCTGGATTGAGCTTAGCGATTCCGTTTTTAGCTTTTGTTTTCAAAACTTTCAAAAACTGGCCATTTTTGATCCAATTCACGTATATGTTTCTGATGAACTCTTTGATTTGGGTCCTTATGTTCGAAGAAACCTCGCCCATTATTATGCTCTAGCTTTTTTTTTCTTATCTTCTTTCTTATTCTTAAGCCTATTTTCGAAGGAAAACAAAACTTCAATTAACTTAGGTATTGAGAAACTATTTCATAAAAAGGTCAAATAAAAAGTATATAGGATCCGTATTTCATAATATATTGCAGTGATTTTATCGGCTGTTTGTGTGATGCCACATCTTTTCATTAGAGAATTAGAATCAAAAAAGTATCAATACGTTAGTTATCGGTATGCAGGAATCTATGCAATATCACCACCAGTGGAAACTTTAAAATAAAAAATTTTTTTTTTTGCATGCTGCTTCCAATATGCCATATTTTTGATCTCCGTATATAAAGAGGGTTCAAATCGTCTATTTTCAAGGAAAACAATTCTTTTAATAATTGGGAAACCATCTATCACTTCAAACAATTGAGACAAGAAATTACCTGTTGAATAGAAAAGTATGAGAAAACCATTACATTACACTTGGGGAAGAACAGCTAACGATAATCGGTTCCCAAAAACAAAAAAAAATAAACTCTTATAGGAAAAAATAAACATGGTTAGTGCAGTACGCTGATCCGCTTCTTGTCACATTTATGCAGAAGGTGCCAGCCACCCACATTCCTCATAATGTGAAACTACCCTACATCAAGAGTCTCCTTATGATAAACAGAATGCTATGTCTAAACAAAACACACTCACAGCCATGTTTCGGGCGATGCTTAGTGCTGTATTTTTTCTCATAAAATATTTGTTTTGGTTCCTCACTCTGAAGTCCAGATTTTAAGTTTTGTACGTATCTATCAATATTCGAAGGATCTCATGATCATCTGGATCACGTGAGATCAGTGTGGTGCTTACCTCACGTGAAAATTTTCTCCATGCTTGTTATTTTTAGCTTTCTCACATCGCACTTGAGCTCATCGTGAGTGCTCAAAAAAAAAGTAAAAAAAAAAAAAAAATACAATAATCAACAATGATATATCAACTGAAAAAGATTAATGGATAGAAATCTCATTTTTTTTCTTTCCGATTTTGATTCGACTTGTGACACATTTGCGTTATCCATTAATTTTGAACTTAAAGAGAATTTTCAACAAACAGCTGTCTTTGAAAAAATAATCACCTCCTCTTGAAGAGAGAAGAAGAGGAAAAATGAGGTCCTTTTTTTTCGCAAGAGCATCATTAGGAAACAGAGTTGCCTGGCAATCTTGTCGAAACATATCCTACAATGCAGACTACGAGCAGATATTGTCCGTGCTTCCCGAGCATCCAGTTGTCGTAGTCGGAGGTGGTCACGCTGGCTGCGAAGCTGCTGCAGCATCTGCCAGATCAGGAACCAGTACGTTTTTGATAACACCTCTGTTCGATAAAATAGGAACATGTTCATGCAATCCAGCTATGGGGGGTGTAGGAAAAGGTACTTTGTTGAGAGAGATCGACGCCCTTGATGGATTAGCAGCTAAAGTGAGTGATATGGCTGGAATTCATTACAAGCTTTTGAATTCATCTAGAGGAGCTGCGGCCTGGGGCCCAAGAACACAAATCGATAGAAAATTATATTTGAAGGCTATGCAAAAGGAAATCGGTAATTATGAGAATCTATCAGTCATCGAAGGTAGTGTGGAAGATATAATTATAGACTTTGAGTCTGAAAATAACTCTGTTAAAGGTGTCATTCTTGAAGATGGTCGAATCATTAAAACTCAAAACGTGGTAATAACCACCGGAACATTTTTGAGTGCAGAGATTCATATCGGTTTAAAATCATTTCCAGCAGGTAGAATAGGTGAAAAGCCAACATATGGAATCAGCAATACTTTGAAAGAAGCGGGATTCGTCCTTGGTAGATTGAAGACGGGAACTCCTCCACGGTTATCAAAAAAAGGCCTTGATTATAATAAGTTGGTGCGGCAATTACCTGATTCTCCGCCTCTACCTATCAGTTATCTCAATGATACCATCCCTATTGGAGCTGAAAATCAGATTTTGTGCTACCAAACAAGAACCAATCAGTCAGTTCATGATTTGGTTACTTCTAATCTTCATAGATCAATCCATATTAAAGAAGATGTAAAGGGTCCTCGGTACTGTCCCTCTTTCGAGGCAAAGCTAAAAAAATTTTCTCATAAAGACTCACATGTTATTTGGATTGAACCAGAAGGTTTGGATAGTGATGTTATCTATCCAAATGGAATTTCAAATACAATGCCTGAGGAGATTCAAGAACAAATGATTCATATGATTTCTGGATTAGAAAAGGTAGAAATTTTGCAGCCAGGTTACGGTGTTGAATATGACTATATTGATCCGCGCCAGTTGAGACAAACATTGGAAACTAAGATAGTTGAGGGACTTTATATGGCTGGTCAGATAAATGGTACAACCGGTTATGAAGAAGCTGCAGCACAGGGCATAATTGCTGGTTTGAACGCCGGATTGAAATACCAACGGGAAGAACCTATCAAAGTTCTGAGATCTGAAGCATTTATTGGGGTTGTCATTGATGATTTGATTACCAAAGGTGTATCTGAACCATATAGAATGTTTACTTCACGATCTGAATTTAGACTAAGCGTTAGATCCGACAATGCTGATGATAGATTAACACTGCTTGCAAAAAAGAGAGGTTTTTGTAGTGATGAACGATGGTCGAGGTATACAAATGACACAAATCTTGTAAACGAAATTGTTGAACAATTGTCAAACGCAAAGCTAAGTGCTGCAGAATGGAAAAATGTATTTCCTGACAATCCTAGACTAGGAGTAGATCACATAACAGGTTTCAGGATGTTAGTTCACAAAGATGTGAATTCTGAAAAGGTTTTAGATGTGCTAGAAAAAAAAAATCTTATCCCGAATTTAAAACATGGGTTACCTAAGCGAGTTTATGATAAAGTAACAATAATAGGCAAGCATTCTCCTTACTTAAAGAAAGAAAAGTCTTACTTAAATGCGTTTTTAGCAGATGAAAATTTAGTTTTACCCTCTAATTTTGACTACTCCTCATTAAAACTAGGTTTTGAAGCTACTGAAGCATTGAATACTGTGCAACCTGAAACAATCGGCCAGGCGCGAAGAACAGAAGGTGTAACTGCTGCTACCATTTTTGAGCTATACAGACTAGCCAAATCAAAGCAATTTGCAAAAACACAATAGAAGTTCACTAGTATATATATTTGTATATAGGAATTAATATACCCTTACCAATTTTAGAACTTATGTTGTATTGTAACTTCTCAATCGGACGATTCAGTAATTTTGTCTCAAATGAACTAAATTTGATACATAAGTAGCATAATATTCTACCTCTCTTTTTCTTTGTGGAGTATGAAAAATAATTGGGGGATAAAAAAAAACTAAAAACTTGATTTATCCGCTTTTGAATCATTTGAGTAACTAACTATTCACTGAAACTGTTCCAACTATTGTGCTTTAGAAACATGGAAAATGTTGCTATCTTTTTCAATTCCCAAGGCAATCAATAAAAGAGTATTTTACTCCACTTTGAAGAAAACTGCATTACTTTCAAAAGAAGAACAGAAACTAAGCGAAGAGATTGACTTTTCAAAATCCTTCATTGAAAGAAATCTCAAACAAGGAATAATTCCTAAGAGATTTTACAATCTAAGTTTTAGTAGATCTAGTGGCCCTGGTGGCCAAAATGTAAATAAATTATCTACAAAGGCTACGTTGACATTCACTAAAGAGTTTCTTGAATCATACCTTCCTAAATATATCTCAAAGCAACTATTTTCCAATAATTTCATTTATTTGACAAAAGGGGAAAAAAAGTTAATAATCCAATCGGATTCACAGAGATCAAGAACTGCCAATATTGATGATTGTTTCCTTAAGCTAGAAAAATCTATCTCGAAATGCGTTGTCTTTCAGAATCTTGAAAATGCAAAGAAATATGAAGTTAGATGGCAAGGGATTAAAAAGAAAACAAATGAATATAGATTACAAGATAAAAAGCTAATGAAACAAAAAAAGATCAACAGAGGTAAAATACTGAACTACTATTAACATTGAATAATAAAATTTATAAGTTTAAGACCAATTCTTCAACTGGTACATCATCTTTGAAATCTTGGACTCTATCGTATTTCAAATCAATATTATCACCTGCTTCAGAGTTGCTTGTCACAAGACCCATATACTTTGGTTTTCTGGATCTCCATGATTTCATTTCTTTTTCATAGTCCCATTTCGTTTTGGCTATCTCTTCATCATTTATTCTTTCCTGATCTTTTATTTGCTCAGCTACAGCACTGATTTCTTTTTTGAGCTCCTCGTCTTCCGAATCCACAGCCAGATCACTAGAATAAGAATCATAAGCATCATCATATTCTTCATCTTGCAAGCTAGAATCGAAAATGTTTTTTGATTTCATGATTGCTTTGCCATCCTTGATATTCAATTCCATAACACGTTTACCTCTGCCGCTTCTTTCCAATCTTTGTTTTTCCAATTTTTTGAAATTTCTTTGTTGTTTCTTAAGGGCTAATATTCTATCTAACGAAGATTTATTCCAAATGCTTGTTTCATTAGATATATCATAATCAGAAACTTGGTCAATGATTTTGGTTCTTTGAACTGCATTATCTTGGAAATCTAAAAGTTGCCTTAGCGTATTTTCTGCATTATTCAAGTCTTTATCAACTTTCTTCATATCTAATGCAGGTTTTTCATTTGCTTTCTTTCCTAGCTTTGCGAATAAATCATCTTGCTCTTTATAGAAATTCTTACTTCCAACAGAACCAATACTTATGGTAATTTTCTTCTGTTTTTTCTTTGCCTCATCCTTATAGTTTTTTTGTTTTTTTGTTTTTTCAACATCCTGTATTAGTTCTTTTTCTTTTTGTAGTAAGCGTATCATTTCAAGCTTTTCATTTAACGATATCAAAGGTACTTTACAAAAAGAGCATGTGACTCTATTTCTTTCTTTAACACAAATAATCTTCCCACAATTTAAACAATTCGGTATAACCGTATTTAGAGGATGTCTGACAGCCATACAATCACATTCTGTTTTATCAGAAATCTTGTCTTCTATTTCCAATTTTCTGATAAGATCATCTAAGTCTTCAATAGTAGTTTTTTTCTGTATTATCTCCTTCTTTTTTCCATTCTTTTTTTTTTCTATTGTATTTTCAACCTTTTGGGCTCCATTTTTGGATATAATATCATGATGATTCGCAATGGTTATTGGTCTTGTTTTTGTGTTTATTTTTGAATCGGTTCTTTCAGTGTTTGACTTATTTACAATCTTTTGTTCACTACTTAATTTTTGAGATTCAGTCTTAACAGGCTTACTTGCCTGCAAATAGCTCTGCTTTGAATTGCTATTCTTTTTAACAAACTTGTTTTTCTTAAAATCTAAGAAATTTTGCAAAAAGTTGAAAAATAAATCAGATTCCCCTACTAGTCCTGAAAAGTATTGATGTACTTCATTTTCCGATCCTAATGACAAGGCGTAATTTAGGCACTCCTTTAATGATTGCTTATCCAAGGGAAGAAGATCATTTAACTCTGAAGATAACTTATCCATCCTGAACCAAGAATTTTTCTATTGATTATGGTATTTGTTGGGGTTGGCTATTCCTTATGGTGGTTTAAACTTGATAGTCACTAGCTTTGAATGGACTATTATATTCAATTTTATGTACACTGAAAAAAAAAACTTCTTTTTGGTGTGATTATGCACTGTTTACATATATTAACATCCATATAGTATATCAGACATTCCGTCAGAAATTTTATTGAAAAGTTTTACAAAAACTAGAAATACAGTATTGGTTTTTTAATTTTGTTATTTTCATCTTTAACTATAGCACCGATTTTCTATTATATTCAGCTGGTTTACTAATTCACCCATAGACAGTTGACCGAGTGACATAAAAACTAAGGATTATCCATCACCTGCAAGTACGTACAGCAGTATCTTTTTCAATCACTAATAATAATGGTTATATGTAGAACAATTCAACCTAGTTTTAGCTCAAATAGCTAAAGCTTACTAAGCAGGAATATATCTTGCAAAATCATGTAGCTCAAAATGTGATCACCTTATCAAGAATCAAAAACAGTTCGCGTTTGCCTATTCTACTGAAACATAGTTTACTCTCAAGTTCTCCACCGATTATGAAATTCACTAAATTCCACTCTCCTATTTTGAAAATTTTATTTACCGAAGCAATATCTTCTTGATTTGCATCTTTGATAATTTGAGAGTATCGTTCATCCAAAATATTTCTCAATGACTTATAATTGTCTAAAGACTCGACATGCAATTGATCTTTATTTGTAAATTCAACATAATTCATTTTGAAGTGTAGATAAATTTCAAAAAAATAATTAGGAACAATTTTATCAAATTTTCCATCTAATCTTTTGTATTCTGGATAAAAGTTTTTGTTTCCACATCTAATCAACCATAGAATAATAATGAAAGACTCAAAATGAGACTCATCATAAAAGTGATTATTCTGCTTCAAGCAATAGGTGTCTTGGTCTAATACAAATAAAATCATAATTGCGTTTCTGAAGTCGTTATCGAGATTCATTATCTTCTTGTAAGTTAATATTTGACCTAATTTTTCATGCTCTTTCAATATATTCTTGATAATTTTATTGCACTTTTTGATTTGAGCTTGAAGAATGTCATCTTGTAGACGAAGATAAGCAACAACAACTTCTTCGTGAGACTTTATTTCCGGTATGGTTTTTTCTTGTGAATTTTGAACTGTGCCTTTTTTAAACCTTTTTGTATAATTTCTGTTATTCAAAAGGTGATCAGCCTTTGCCTGTAAAGCATTTATAAAAAGGTTAATCCCTTCTAATCTCATTCTAATAGTACTATAAAATAAATCCGTACTGACGAAAACTCTATTTTCAACATAATTATCCAACAAATAATTATCCACGTAGCTCCTACTGAATAATGAAAACAATTTTGCAATATCTTCTCTGGCGTCATCTTTTTTGGAAATGAAGTAGAGTATTCCTTTTTTATAGATATCATCATTATTCAGTAATGTGTTGCTATAAGTATCAAATGTAGGTAATTTTATCATTGGGTAATCAGTTAACAGTTGTCTTAGTGTATCCAAAAATTCTGGGGATGCAAGTCTTAGTGAACAAGAATCATACTCATTATTTTTTAGTAAAAATCCATATCCTAACAAAAGCTCTTCATTAATTTTCAAACCATAATTATTGAATATCTCATTTCCATTGCTCAAAGTATCAAAATTTTCATTTGTATAATACATAAATTTTGAATCAATTTTATCAGATGACCAAATGACTTTCTCATTAGGATTATGATTCAACAAATCCAAAACTGGAACTAGCATACCTTCGTCACCAGTAAATTGAGCTTTGTGTTCCTCTTGACTGATTATTCTATAGGGAAAAGACCTAGAAGTCATAATTATATGTGCCCATAAATAAGCCTGAAAAGAAATCCAATGAAATTTGCTACCATTTTTCGCAATATCTGAAATTCTCAATGATTCCATGTAGCAGCTTTTTAATAATGTAGAAGATCCGTTTGCATACTTTTCAAACTCCTTACTAAATGTATCTACTATGAAAGCATTATCATCGTCTGTACAGGATATCAATAATGATACAACCTCATTCCACTCCTGCACTAACACATCCAATTTATCTTGAAGGTAAGTCCCTCCTAAGTTTGTGGCGTAAAAAAGTTTTTGATCATTTTTGGACCATAGAAATGGGATATCTGGAAATACTGTCTGCGAACCTGGTGGTAAACTGTCTATATATTTCTGGAAAAAGCATTTCTCAGTAAGATCATTAAATCGGTTGAACGAAATATACAATTTTGTCAACGAGTTCCAATTCGAGAATTTGAATTCTTGACATTTAGAACAAAATTGTTTATAAAATTTTGGGAATGTCTTTTCAAAAAAATTGGACGACACCACTGGAGTGATTATAATTTCTAAAGGAATTTTCAAATGATATTCATTTTTTATCTTTCTTTCTGTAATTTCTAAGTTCTTCTCTTCAGGTGATGAAGCACTTAGAATAGTTTCTTTGATAGCACATACACCTTCTTCATCGTTATAATCGAATTTTATCTGAGGATTTATAATGGTACCAGTTGTGGAGGCCCAATCTAATAAATTTTTAACTGGCAAACCTTGTTCATTCATACTGATTTAGCTATAAATTTTTGTAGTTTCCCTGGTTTCAAATTTAAACGATTCGATCCATTACACCTTCAGTACTATACAAATGACACAAATGACACTGATGAGTAATTAGGAACTTATTACTACCTGGCACTGTTTCGATAAGTAACAATACTATATACTTGGTTGGTCACACTGTAGAAAATACCTCTTGCATGAAATATAGACATTATTACAAGCAGTATTGAGTGGAAAAAAAATGGTGAAATCACACAGAAAGAAAATAAATTACTGGAATTTCCACAAAATAGAACAAGTTCTCTTACCCTCGTGTATTTCACTTCAGAATGCGAATTTAAGCTGGCAGGTAGAAGTTTTATCAAAAAATTTCAAATCTTATTGTATACCCAACTTCTTTTGGGATTGCTGCTAAGTAAACAATTAAGTGATCCTACAAAATTCGAAGGCTTACGATGGTACAAATCAAATATTTCATAGCATATGTATTGAGGTAATTTGAAATGATCCTCGTTTAATCGGCCGTGTTCAACAAAAAACATGAGGTTGAAAAATGTCAACACAAAAATTTAAAAAATGACTTGCGGAAATGGACTATAATAGCACTAACAAAAAGATTTAAATAAAGTTAGACAACCATTTAATACCTTCTCCGTATCCTTGTCTCATGACAACAGAAACCATGAAGAGTTCGAGTGGTCTAACTCCTTCATTAAGATTAATAGTGTCTCTACCAGTAGTATTGTATAATCCTAAGGCTTGTCTCAATTCATTTTCATGAACAGCACGTGGAGAATCAATCTTATTACCCAAAACCAAAAATGGCACTTTCTTTAATTCTTCAATTGCTAACAAGTGGTCCAACTCAACTTTACTTTCTGCAAATCTTTCTGGATCTGCTGCATCGACTAAGTACACAATTCCATCAACCTCTGGGAAGTAGTCTTTCCATAATCTTCTGGCCAACTCGTGACCACCAAGATCAAAAGTAGTGAATTTAACGTTACCAATAGACAATTCTTCAGATGTAGGGTGTAATGTAGGTTGTAAAGTGGCTAATCTATCATTTTTCAACATGTGCAACAATGTAGTTTTACCAGCATTATCTAAACCCAAAAATAATAATTTGGCGTTCTTATTGTATAAACCTAAGTAAGATAAAACGTTTTGAAACCAGTCAAATACCCACATTTCTATTCGGCTTTTTGTATATTAAAAACTTTGTAAATAAATATTGATGTTTTTACTGTTTTTAACAAATGAATATTACTTTAAAAGGTTACAAAAAGGTCTATTGATTCAAATCTTATCACCAATTTCCTTGTTTATGGTGATTTTCGCCGCTTTTTTCTGTTTATGTGGTGCTGTTTTTTTTTTGTTTTTTTTTTTTACTCTCTTTTCCTTCGTTACTGAACTTTGCTAAGTAATACTTGAACACATTAAAAACGCTTTGCATGAGAATAAAAAAAAATGAGTTATGAGCGCTGGGTTTGTGCATGAGAATTATTCAACATGAAAGGAAAGAAATGTGAATGTATAAAAACAAGCGATCAGAGTATTGTTTCTGCTATTGACTAACCAATAAATACTGAGGAATTGCGATTGAATTATATCTGACTCTGAAAAAAATTCCTATGGTAACGAAAAATATTAAGTTTCTCGATAAAAAAAAATCAAATTTATATGGGTAAAATATGAATTTATATTATGAGTATGAAATAAATAACGACATTCGGAAGAAAAGCTCGATGTTTGACCTTAATAATTTCAAACAGACAAACCTTGAAAAGCTTTGGCTTCGCTTGTTTGTTCGTCTTTGGTTTTCGTTCCTTTTTTTTTATTAATATATAACTTTTTTTTGACATTCCCCAGGTAGAAATCCGGAAAACAGAACAAGAACGAGGGATTAAAAATAAACAAATGAACAACTAACAGTACAGAAAGAGAAGGTATAATAAAGAATGGCAAAATCTTTTTAGAAAGCTGAAAAGAAATAATCAAACAAAACACAAAAAAAAAAAAAAAATCTATTCTAAATTTTCGCGAACTAACGATTTTGCCCATCTTCTTGCAATGATTGAGACCCTCAAGAATCTTCTGGATGCATATTTTCTGAAGAACTCAGTATGCACAATTGGGGAAATTAGATATTCTATAATCATGTTGCAGACCTCTTCGAGGTCTGATTCTGCGTAACCACCTGAATAATAAATCAAATTGTTGTTCCAATCTCCGCTGTTTGAAATTCTTCTAGCTAGGTTCATTGCAGCAGCAGAACATAAACTTGGCAACATTCCAATAAATCTATGATCGGCTATTGTTATTTCTAGAAGATATTTACCCATTGTTCGATTTTCAATGTCATAGTCATCCGCTTTTGATATTCTTCTAAGGAAATTCATAGGATTAGCATATGCAACATTGAATTCCAAGACTCTAATAATCTCTTTTTCTGCGACAATTATCTCTTCTTCACTGCATCCGCCATCAGTGACTGCTGAACAACTTCTAACAGAGAGTGAGTGAACTTCCTCGTATTTAGATGCAATAAAAAGGGAACTTACTGCTAAAAGTTGTAATTTTTGTAGATCCACTTGTTCAATTGATAAGAAACGATCCATCAAGTTAATTGATAAAAACAATGTTTCTGGATTCAATCTGAATCTGAGATGAATTTCTATTATCCAATCCACTAAAATAGATCTCATTCTAGGTTGTAAATTTGGTTGCCACGTGAGATATTCGGAGTCAGGTAGCGCTTTTGATTCCAAATTATGAAGATAATCAAATATGTCTTCCACATATTCGCTCGCCATCAAAGGATCATTCCAATCATCTACATCCAAATCATCATGCTCAATATTAACCCTTTGGCGTTTATGAAATCTACTGGATGTCTCTACTGTATCAGCAGTTCTTTTGTTCGAAGTGACAACGACCGCTTCATTAAATCTCTCTGAGATAGTTGTATCACCAGGTATATCATCTCTTCTGATTTGAACCTTTCTATCACCAACACTGGAGGATGTATTTGTAGTTCTAATTGTAGTTGTATCTGTAGTTGTGGTATAATGTGGTTGTGTGGATCCTTCCTGATTGCTTTTATGATAGTCTGCTGCATCTGCTCTTTGACTAGCTGAACTAACAGAAGTCAGTGTCGCTGAGCCAGAAGTTGTGTTATTGGAATGCTGCGAAGCAGCTGCTT
Source organism: Saccharomycopsis fermentans (assembly GCA_002564245.1). Classification (NCBI taxonomy): domain Eukaryota; kingdom Fungi; phylum Ascomycota; class Saccharomycetes; order Ascoideales; family Saccharomycopsidaceae; genus Saccharomycopsis; species Saccharomycopsis fermentans. Next base: position 816,141 of record JNFW01000001.1, read on the forward strand.
TGATCACTGGATTTTTCTTAGTGACTGTTTTGTTTTCAGCGGTAGAACTGAGAGATGCATTGGTTATAGAAGACAGCTTAATAGGCTGTAAGGGGAGACGAGGCTCAGATATGTTTGTATCAATATTGTGGATGCCTGTTGAAGCCACAGATTTATCTAGAATGGCACCATGATGATTGTTGTTATTATTGATGTTTATTAATGCACCTCTTTTGGATTTTTTATTGTTATTTAGAGAGTTAGTATCATTTTTAGTCATAATTTCTTTATTTCTTGGAGCAATAGAAGCGACCGCGTTTTCATCAATTGCAGTACTCGCAAGTGACGTTCTCTGGTTATAGTAGTTAGTAAAGAGTTAAGTGAAATTGAATATAATTTCCTCAGTAATTGCTATCGAAAAAAAGCACATATACGTATTGTCTTTAGCTCTTAGCAAATTTAGAAATCAAATATACATACTGGCATTCTTTAAAGATATTAGAGCGAATAATATTGGCGATAGGATGAGGATTCTGTCGTTTGCAAAGCTATGTAAACTCTTTATTAAGTCGAACCAGTAATATCAGTTTTGTAGTCGCTATTTATAATTTTTCTAACCTTGACTTTTTATAACAAACGCCTGAAATATTTGCCAATTATCAATTTTTTTTTCTTTTAAACGATATGGAAAATGCTATCAATGGAGTCTGGTGAAACAAAAACAGAAAAAATGGAAATCAAAAAAAAATGAAAGAACTGCTCACAACGTAGATGAAATCGAAGGTCAGATTTCACGTACCGCTATTCAAAAGGAATATAGACAGAAACGGTTGGATCAGCAAGAAATTAGTAACGAGATTAAACCAAAAAAGCCTAAGCGACAATCAAGTGATAACCAAACAAAATCGAATTGGATATACCAAAAAAAAAAAAAAAAAATCAAATAGAAATGAAACAGCTGTGGAAGCTAGAATTAAATATCACTCGGGGTTCTTAGGCTTTAGATAATCAAAACAATATTCAAAATTGGTGTATCCTTCAAGGACAATCAATGATGAGCGTGACAAGTGTTTGCTAGAATTAATTCTCTAGCCCTAATACAAAACAAATAGTCAAACAGCTGATGTGATAATGTTTTGATAATGATAATAATAATATAGTGGTTCAAATTGTGTAATTAGTTTCGTGTGTCTCTAATAACAACAGTATAGTTTTACTAAAAGTAAAAAAAAATAGTATTAACTATAAAAATCTGCAAAATAAAAAAAAACAAAAAAAATTTTACTGTCGACACAACAAACGCGTTTTTGTAACCATGCAACAAAATAACTTCCTAATAGGGAAATATATAAATATTACTCGGGAAAAAGTGTAAACACTATCCCAAAAGAGAAATATAGAGAAGACAATTTCTAGCTCAAACACCATATAACTAAGAGGATCAAGATCCCAATATGAAGCCAGCTCTCGATTGCAAAATTCAAACAAGATTGCTAATTGCCTTGGTGCAACTTACACAATTACTGAACATTTTATCAGCATGTTTTTGAGCTTAATAGCTTTAGCAATTAAACATTGAGAAAACGTCCATGAAGTATATATAGAAACAGTTGGGATAGTCTTTTTGAATAGTAAAAAAAGCATCAACAGCCAAGCAAAAAAACAGAAAAGAATTGCTGTAGATAGGATCCCCCTAACTTTCTTCAATATGAAGATTATCTATATCTATATATACATAAATTAACCAATTTTTTGCAATTTTCTAGTATAAAGGATTTAATATCTCCAATATATGTATATAGATTAAGCCAATGTATAGCAAGAATAAACTGCTGTTTGTTGTAAAACCCTTTTCGAAATAATATTGAAAATCTTCCACACCGCCCCCCCCCCAAGTAATCGGCTCCTCAGTCCACTTCTTGGAATCAGGTTATCTGGTTACTTTCACTATAGCAATAGTATAAGAATTAAAAAAATATAATCGATTAAGGTATCTTCTTTGTGCATTCTTTAGCTATGTAATTCGTGCACAATGCTTTCAAACCCATCATTATCTTTTCTTAAATCCAAGAGCGACGCGAGATTCCCTCAATGATTTCTTTTTGGCAATTGTATTTTTTGTGATATTGATCTTGAATGGCTGCAGTTTGAAAGTTTCAATTTCTTCCTTTTTTGCAACTTTATCATTATTTATCAACAGCTCGCTGTCTTTTTGGCTCATTAATATTTTTGAATCTCTTTCAAGCGTCCTCTGCAACATCTTCATGTGAACCTGCTCGTCGCTCTTTTCATTGATTTGTTTCTCTATTGCTTTATTTTGTTCTTTTGACTTGCTTTCTGGTATGTATATAGTCGTGTACTGCATGTTCAAAGGCTCTTCTTCCTCGGTATTACCACTATTCTGGCTCCTTAGTTTTTCTATGTCAACTCCTTCAATAGCAATTTTTCCTAGTTGTGCCATTTTGATAACAAATATCAGAAGCGAACTGTACCTTGTAGCGTTCAAATGAATGTGGTTCTTATCGCTCAAAATATATTCCTGATAATATTTATTAGCGTTGACTTTCTTATGTCCATGAGCAGCCTTCAACAACCTCAAAAAATCGGATTCAAACAGATCGGTATACTCATTGACTTTTTCCTCGATATTTCTCTTCGATGTTCCTATGTTTTGCATTCTTCCAACATGTGAGGCTGATAGTATGTGGTTTTTGAACCCATTGGCATCTCTGCATTGCTTTTCACAGATCTGACAATAGAATTTCACTTTTTGGAGGCCCTTTGACTTAATTTGTTTAGCAATATACTTTGGTGTTCCGAATTCTGCTTTTCCCATTCTCTTCGGTGCATAAGTTTGCAATCTCTTCTAGGCTGTTCTTTTTAGCTTAAGATTCAAGACTCACAATGTATTTAGTTTCTTGAATAAATATGTCATAATTTCATGTACATCTATCTCCCTTAATATACTATCTTAGTTCTCTGCTATTGATCTGTTTTTGATTTTTTTTTTTTTTCAACATGCATGAGCGCACTACAACTTATCATTTCTATGTCAGAAAATGAAATATCATCTGAAAAAACAACCCAAAGCTTTCTTCTAAGAAAAAATTGACCAAATTAAAAGAATACCTGCATCTTTGTAAATTGATAGCAGGTGCTTGACATATATCTTGTCATTGGTTTACTGTTACTGACATCTCTAAGAATTGAGGAGGAAAAAAAAAGTCTCTTGTTGATAAAATATAATATGTCCAATGAAAGGGGTAATGGTGGTGAAAATAAAGGATTAAAAGATCACACAACCACAGCCCATGCTGGTGCGATAAACATGGCAGAAAGAACACGAGATAATGGAATCAGCCGCCCTGATAAGACAAATAGCAAGTTACTGGATGATGAGGATGAGGATGATGAAAGAATAGTAAAAAAAAAGCGTATAGTTGTCGATGAAGATGATGATGATGACGAGGATGATGATGAGTATAGCTCAAGCAAGAACAAGAAATCCAAATCATCGAAGAAAAAACAACCAGCAATTGATGAAAAGTTGATGGGTGCTAATGGTGGGTATGCTTGGGAAGATGAGATCAAACGTTCTTGGGATATTGTCAAAGAAGATAATAATAATCAGTTAAGTTCAATTGTGAGTGGGCTTGTCGAGGCAAATAAGTTGAAAAAAATATACAAAGATGTAACTCCATTTCAAAGAGGTATCATAAGATCTTTGATTTTGGTGGTTGATTGTTCTCAAGCAATGGCAGTTAAGGATCTTAGACCAAATAGATACAGTTTAACTTTTCAATATGTTGCAGAATTTGTTTCTGAGTTCTTTGATCAGAACCCAATTTCTCAGCTAGGTATAGTAGCGATGAGAAACGGTATAGCAACTGTAATAAGTGATTTGAGTGGTAATCCTATAGATCATATTAATAATCTTAAAGCCTATAAATTGAATAATAATGAAGCAAAAGGCGATCCGTCTTTACAGAATGCTCTAGAAATGTCCAGAGGGCTTTTGTTGCACACTTCGCAGCACTCTACTAAAGAAATTTTGATTATTTTTGGTACTTTATTTACAAGTGACCCTGGTGACATTTTCAAAACCATCAATCATTTAGTAGCTGAAAAAATAAGAGTAAGAATAGTGGGTCTTAATGCTGAGGTTAGTATTTGCTCCAAAATTGTGGAGAAAACGAATTTCGGACAAATCAAGCAAAATTATGGTATCGTATTGAACGAGCATCATTTCAAAGACTTAATGAATGATTGTGTGACTCCCCTACCCGCAATTAAAAAAGTTACCAAGACCATAAAAGACTCTAGTGCATTATCGAATGACTCAGTTCAAGAAGATTCCTCAGTCTCTACTAAGAAAACGTTCAATTTAATCAAGATGGGATTTCCAAAAAGAATTTCGGAAGATACTCCGACATTTTGTTCTTGTCATTCTAATTTGAACTATGGTGGTTATATTTGCCCGTTCTGTAAAGCCAAGATTTGCTCATTGCCTACTATCTGTCCCACTTGTAATTTAATGTTAATCAGTTCCACCCATTTGGCAAGATCATACCATCATTTGTTTCCCTTGAAAATATACGAAGATGTCCCTTTGAATCTAGATTATAATAATATTGTGCATTTCACTGAAGACACTTGCTACTCTTGTCATAACGAATTTCCTATTGTTAATGGAAATAAAATAGACCCTAATATTGTGAAGGGAAGTTCTAGGTATCGTTGCAAGGATTGCAAGAAAATTTACTGCATAGATTGCAATGTTTTCATACATGAAACCTTACATAATTGTCCTGGATGTGAATCAATAGTCAAATAGATTAGCTAGTTAAATTAAAAATAAAAACCATTAAAAACATATACAATATTCCAATATGGAAAAACTGAAAAAAACCACTCTTGTGTATAATCATTTCAAAGTATTTCACTTACAAGATCCTTTTCTCTCTTTAAAAATATCTATAGATAGCCCGAATCTAACTTTGCTTGAATTGCTTGTACCTCTTTCATACTAGTAGCTTCAAGTAATTGTTGTTTGAGCTTCTTTTTGTCTTCATCAGATAACATTTTGACCACATTCTGAGCTTGCTTATCTACGTGTACGTCGATTTCTAATGGCTTTGCAGGACTTCTACCAAGTCCAAGTTGCAGTCCATTGCTGGTATTTTGCGGAATCGATATACTATTTTCTTGAAGGAATTGTTCAATATTCCTTATCTTTTCCTTTGCCTCTTCTTTCTCCTTCTGTCTGATTCTCTCAGAATCTAAAACTTCCAATTTAGGAAATATACTTATAAGGAATAATCGATACAATCTGTGTTTTGAAATTGGATTCGCATCAGCAATCAAATATTTTAAATTCTTCAAATTCCTCAAATTATATAATTCTGTAAAAGATGCGATGTCATTCTGATAAAGAGATAAATTTTCAAGATTCGGAAGGTTGATTAAATCTATCTTGAAAATATAATTATTTGCTAATATTAGTGTTTTCAAAAAATATAGTTTCAGAATACTGTCCAAGTATTTCAACTTATTCGAGGATAAATCTATGCATTCAAATTTGTCAGATGTTAGCTCGAGGTTTTCAATAAACGTAATCGATAAGCTTTTCAAGGATAACGTGAATTCACCTATTGCATTTAAATATGTTACATTGGGCTGCGATAAAAGCTCTGCCGTTATCTGCATATTTTTATTTCAGATATGGAATCTGCGTATCTCGGTTTTCTTTAGATGATACCAAAACCAAAAAAGATTCGGGAAGTCAGATATCTTGAATACTGAAATGTAAATGATCAAGTGTAATACTAAAAAGATGTTTCTTTATTGTGATGTTCACAGTTATTGTGCATGGAATTTCGTGGGCAGAAGAGCACAGTAATTGCAATCTACAATTTTTTTTGAACTTTATCACGTGTATTATAGTAGGGCATGTTATCACATGACCTACAGAGGATTTTTTAAATCTTCATTTTTTTTATTTTTTTCATGGCGTTGATTCATTTGTCGTATTTAACAAATATTGAATATTTTGAAATTTGTTCGAAATCTCTGTTTACGACGATTCTTTGAAAAAATTTCTTAATAAAAAATGCTTAACTGCTGACTACAGAGCTTCAAACCTTCAAAGTATTCATTTTCAAAATAACAGAAACCATCAAACTGCATCGCATTTATCATGATACATATTGAAAAAAAAAAAAAAAAATTATTAAAGAGTATTGATTGAAAAATATCAACTGCTTTTTGAAATCAACTAATAAATTAACAATTCTGCAAGCGTCGAAAAACCTCCAGGCATACCAATAATATCTTTATTTTTGGAAGACGAATAATAGAACTGTATCATCAAAAATGTCTAAGATCACTTCTTCCCAAGTCAGAGAATCTGTTCAAAAGATTTTGACCTACTCCACTGAAACCAAGAAGAGAAACTTCTTGGAAACTGTTGAATTACAAGTTGGTTTGAAAAACTATGACCCTCAAAGAGACAAGCGTTTCTCTGGTACCTTGAGATTGCCTCAAGTTCCAAGACCAAACATGACCATCTGTATTTTTGGTGATGCTTTCGATGTTGACAGAGCTAAGTCCTTAGGTATTGATGCCATGTCCGTTGAAGATTTGAAAAAATTGAACAAGAACAAGAAATTGATCAAGAAATTGGCTAAGAAGTACACTGCTTTCGTTGCCTCTGAAGTTTTGATTAAGCAAGTTCCAAGATTATTGGGTCCACAATTATCTAAGGCTGGTAAGTTCCCAACTCCAGTTTCTCACAATGATGACTTGTTTGCTAAGGTTTCTGATGTCAGAGCCACCATCAAGTTCCAATTGAAGAAAGTTTTATGTTTGGCTGTTGCCGTCGGTAACGTTGAAATGGACGAAGATATCTTAGTCAACCAAATCATGATGGCTTCTAACTTCTTGGTTTCTTTGTTGAAGAAGAACTGGCAAAATGTTGGTTCTTTGCACATCAAATCCTCTATGGGTCCAGTCTTCAGAATTTACTAAGTCTTTTCTCACTTAAATATATTTCAAGAAAAAACAATTTATATAGTAATGAATGAATAAAGTCATACAAAGTGGTTTTCTTTGCAAAATAAAATATTTACTGTATTGTAAGAAACTATATTAAAAAAAATCTTTCATTAGCACATAAGAGATTTATAGCATTTAATCAAGTAGTGATCAATTGTTTAAAAAATGACTCTAAGTTAATTCCCAATAATCTTTTTTTCTTAATAATACAAACGAAAAACATCAATCTTTCGGAAAAATTCAAATTATTGTAGAAGAATGAAAATGTTTCTTTAGTCATGTTTTCTTTTAAAAAAATTTTGGCATCAGCCAAGTTTAAGACGGAATAAATATGTCCCTTTGAGTCTAAAATTTCAGTCTGCCCCACATCTCGTTTATAACTTTTGCTATCCCCATGTTTCTTTTTAAAGTTTCCGAGTTCAATTTCAGTTTCATCACTATCAATAGAAACTGGTAACTCTTTTTTTAAGTCAACTATTGATATCTTCTTTTCTTTGAAAACTCCTTTACCGTTTTTATTCGAGTTGACTTCATCTGGCTTGTAAATGTCTTCCGTTACCAAGGTTTGTAAATATTTGCTTTGATAGTTTCGAAGTATTTTCTTTTCTCTACAATCAATAGAAGTATCATCTCTTGTTGATATTTCCTTGCCATCCTTTTTTTCATCAATTAAATCATTGTCCAACTCCACATTATCGTACAACGCTTGTATGACTTCTAATACTAAATTATTTTTTTTATTTAAATCTAGATTATTTGTAGCTTGCAACGCTACACCTTTCGTTTCTGCTTCATTCTTTGTCGTCGAATCAGCTCTGAAAATCTTTTTAGTGTGCTTTATTATTTCAATAACAATTTCATCAAAATTATTTAGCGCTACGTTTACTTGTCTGCTTAATTTTTTCAAAGTGATTTCAAACTTGGTCAGTTTCTCGCTTTCCTTATTCTCGTAAAACTCATTTATGTCAATATTGGAATACCATCTATTTGAATTTTTATTTGGGGCAAACGTGCCTTTGAACTTTTTGAAAAGTTGCCAAATATTGCCCATCAAAAAGTTATTGTTAATATCGTTTGGAGTGTAAAATAAAGGAATAAAATAGTGTAGTTTTAACTTGGTTTTACTCTTTCGAGATAAGAAAAAAGGCGTAAATTTGAATTTTATCCATTGAAAATAAACATTATCGGAATATATTGGTGATATTGGAATATTTTGATTGCAATCAAAGTTTGACATCTCTATTATATCGATGAATTTTTTACCTTCAAAATCTTCTGCTTTCGAATTTTCTTCAAAGAGCTTGGTTACAAATGAATAGGTAAATTGGTTTAAATGGCATTGAAAAATTCCGCCAATTTGTGATAATGGTTTAAATATTTGCAGTTTCCTAGAGTGGTATTTTTCATTTCTCGCAAATTTGAAGCATTTGATATCACTCTCCATCAAAGAATTGTAAATATCTTGATCATTGATATTTTCCTCGGTAATGTTATTTATAAATGCATTGTTAGTTGCTAATATTGGTTCAAAATCAATTAATTCTTTGACATTGAAGTTTTTAACTGATTTCAACTCTTTCAATATCTGTTTGCTGAAAATTTTGCTGAACAAATTTGTACTACTGCTTTTTATTTGTACATTATCAAAGTGATTAAATTTAAGGCAGATAGTGGAATTCCAATTCATATTTGTTTCTTTATCGTGAAGGTGATTGTTAATGTTGAACAAGTTTTTTCCGTTAGAGCATAGACTAACTAGAATATTCGATTTATAGGATGGTAAACCCTGGTTTCCTTTTTGGGAAAACTTTTCTGGTTCCTCATTGTTGTTGCCTATGATTGACAATTCATTTTTCTTGTAAAATCGCAAACCGCTATAAGGTATGTAATTGGTTCCACTGGGATCACAAAGTTTGTCGTTTATTAAAACATTAGCAAAGACATTAGAAAGAGCTATTATGAATACAGCAAAAAACTGAAAATGTTTAACGCTGAACATTTTCTCAAGCACTTGATTTAAATATCAAGTTCAAAAAGAGCTACTGATATATGTGTTTCAAAAGATCATATGCCTATGAATATTACAGATCAAGTTAGTTTTAAAATCTATATCACTGAATATTTACCTGATTTTCTTTTATTTTGAAAAAAAAAACACATCATCATGCAATCAAGTAGACAATATTCTGATGTTATGAAGGGACCCTGAAATTTAAAAAAAAGAATAATAATAAAGAAAACAAAAAAAAAAAAATAAGCGCGTACAATCTTAATGATTGATGAGAAGAATATTATAATAATAAATGATGAATAATTCTTTTTTTTCTAACAACTGATAATGTGCATCCCAAATAAAATACTTTGTTCTCTTTTATAATCAGTTGTTGAGCCATCTTTAAAAATATTGGGTAATAACCTTTATAAGATACAGTTCTGGAATTTTCATGTGATCATCATCAATTGAATCAAATTCAAGCTTGTTTTCCATATACAAAGTTTTCATACCAATCAAGTTGTTTCTAAAATTGTTAGTCAATTTAAATGGAATGCTGAAATAATTGCCATTTTCGTTATCTTCAGAGAACCAATCCCAAAACCAAGCTGTCTCTTTTGGTAAAACAACAGTATCCTGTTCAAATTTCACCATCAAAAATTTCTTTCTGATGGAGGATGAAAATCTGTTTTTGTATTCAATATTTGGAGAAACTTCGTTATTCATAGAAGCCAAAAAATTTGAACGCCTCAAATAAGTGTCATATTCATTCAGATATGGAGATATTCTAAAATATTGAGCGAAAACCAATTTCTTTTGAACTGAGTCATTCCAGACAGTTTTCAAGATCATTTTGTTTCTATTTTCACATATATAATCATTTGGCGCACATTTTGGTAATTCCAGGATTCCATTATGAGGAGAGCCAAAAGTGACGAGAGAATGAACAGAATTATGAACATCAAAGATGTCGCAGGTTTCGATCAAAGAACGGACAAACAATCCACCTTGAGAAAATCCCATCACGTTGACACCCAAGCCTTTATCAATAGCATCTAATATTTCTATATCTATTGAGATTCGGTCACACATATTCTTAATTTCGTCATGCATATTGGCAATCACCGACTTTTCCATATCGTTAGATTCGCCAAGACTGATTGAGTAAATATAAGTGTCTGGATTTACTGATCTTACTAATTCAAAGACTTTTTGCATGGAGCTGGAATTATAGGAATCACCGAATCCATGCCATATTACCAAAGGACGCGTAACTGGGGGTGAATTGGAGCTCATAATGGTTTCGTTAGAGCCAGCGCATTCCAATGTGGTGGTAACTCGGTCGTTCTGGTTGGGGTTTAAAACTGGCAGATTCTCCATGAAAGCCCGTTCTGGTTTGCATTTGGAAACATCAAAAAGATATGTATATTCTTCGGTATTAGTTTTAACCAATCCCGTCTCTTGGTTCGAAAACAATTTTTTGTACTGGTTGAACCCGATGTCGAAGGAGGCCAAGTAAGGAAGTAACCGGGTAAACAACCTCATGTTGGTGGCTTGCAGGAACAGTAACTGGAGGCAAACGAAAAAAAAAAACTCCAGCACCAAAACAAAGGAGCCTGTAGAGTAATTTTGAAAAATAATGTCAGGAAAAAAACAGAAATAGCTGGAAGCAAGCTTTTCAGCAAATATATCGATGTTGGCTCCTGCTAAGCATCAAATACAAGGATAGGAATTGCAAAGCATGTGAACATGTCTTACAAAATTACTGGAATATAGGGTAATATTTATATAGAGCAGAAAACAAAAAAAAAAAACTCATTTCCATTACGGATGACTCGGTGCACATAATCGCATCGGCTATGACATGGGAGTCATAGTTAGGGAAGATGGCAGCAAAAAAAAAAATTGGCTCCACTTCAGGAGACCTAGGAAAACATCAACAAAGAAACCCAAATAGGAGCCAATCTTTTTTTTTTTCAGATTGAATCAAGGTGTCCCACGTGAAGTAAAATCTTAGACTGTATCTTTTCGTATTGGATTGCAAACCTTGATTTTAAAAGTTATAGATCAGACCTAGCGATTTTCTCTTCATCATCTGCAAAAATTGGAAAATGATCTACAAAATTAGATAAAGTTTACCAGGAGTCCCAACATTAGTAATTTTCTGGTGTTTTAGAATCTACTGGAAGTTATCTCTATTTTTTCATGAAAGTCTTTTCGTAGGATCAACCAGATTCTTACGAGGATAGATAGTGGTTTTTTAGTATTTTTTATTGCGCATGGTAACTTTTAGTATATTACATACGGTAACTTTCTGATAAAAATATTTACTTATTGTTTGATTATCAAGCAACAAAGTCATATGTAAATATTTGAAATAATCTGGCATCACACATTTTACCCATAAGCAAGGAAGAATAAACGGTGCTTTGATGTCTATATGTACCTTGAATATGTAAAAGTCAAACTTAGGACATATTCCCCTTATCTTAGCGTAAAGTAGCATGTGATTAAGTAATATTTATATAACCATATTGCAAAAAGGTTACATATGATTGCAGGAAAGTAAAAAAAAACAGCCACTCAAAAACAGTCGAACCCTTACCTTTCACAAAACCTCTGGAAAACTGCCGTCTGCTAGTAGTCTCGGGGTTTTTCCTTTTGATGTCTTTTTTTTTCTGTTATTTTCTACTGTTCTCGAAATTAGACAGCTTTCTGTGGATCAGGGCTTCTTGCCTGGCAAAATATTAGGCAGTTCCGAAATAAGAAGATTTGAACGGTTTGAAGGTTGTAAATCTGACGACCTCACTGGCATTAAACCCTAATATAATATCAAGGACAGTCCGCTGAAGCAAGCCCTTTGATTTGGTCCGCATACTTTGTTTTTTGATTCTCGAAACAACGAAATAACAAATCAGTTCCAAAGACATTCGTTTTCTTTCTTTCTGTTTGTTTGTTTTTGTTTTTTTCTCAGCTATCTCGCACCATTGATTACCCCGTAAATTCAATTCCGTTACCTTGGCTGTCTCCTCAATACACCAACGGTCCTGTCTTTCCCAATAATTCCATTCTTGTACTGAGATAGCAAAACAGGAAAAAGCACAACAGAGTTATCCAAGCCAGCTCGGCATCAGAACAAAGCATAGCAGTTCAGAGGCAAAAAAAAAACTAAAACACACCAATTATACAGACATATCAGCGGAGAAGAGTAAACCCCAAAGAAAATATAGCTCTCAAGCAACAGATAATTCACCAAAATCGTACTCTGCGATGTCGAAGAAACAAACAAGTGCCTCCTCAGATGGTTCGAAGTTACCCCTTGATTACCTTGCATTGGACATAAATTCTATTGACGTTGACCAATCAGTGGCGTTATTGACCAATACAGTTCTCAGTTTGTTCGATTACGTAAAATATAGAAACTCTATGATCGAAAAACAGAAGGAGCAGCAAATAGATCACCTGCATCTTCTGGTTGCTCAGCAAGAACAAGGTGTTGACGCTTATTCAGAACAGCCGCAGAACCCAAATCAACAAGATAGCTCTAATGACGATCTAACAGAGTTGTCCAAACTCAAAAGCAATGAAAGTTTGGATGATTCAGCCATGGATACTAACGCATATGATGCTCTCGTCAACAACTATAAGGATATTACTTTCAAAAAAGTCAAACACCAACAAGGATATCAATTTGAAGATCATCTCAAGGATGGTGAGAGCAATAGTTCTATCGCAGACTCACAAGAGGACGGTGAAAACACTAATGAGTGCTCAGATAGTTCTACGAACTCGACAGCAAGCCAGAAAGAATTGCTATTAGAGCATGATAATGAGGAGCTCAAAGTGAAATTCAAGATGGAGGAACCTAAAACCAGTAGTGAGCAAGATAACAGCGATAGTCAAAAAGAGCATGATAATGATGAAAGATACACCCATGATAAGATTAATTCTTTATTCAAGAGATTCAACTTGAAAAAAAAGCCACCGATTTCAGTTCATGGATACATAAAACGGCTAGTAAAGTACTTAAAGGTTTCCACAACAGTCATTGTGACAGCATCTTTTTACATTTATAATTTAATTTATTATCCTCATGAAAAACATCCCTGGAAACGAAATTATGCAGAAATAGAAGAGGAAGTGAAAGAGGAGGATGACACAGACTTCCATCATTTAAAATTGTATTTAGATCTAACGGAGCTAAATGTGCACAGAATAATATTGACTGCATTTAGAATTTCCAGCAAGTTGATTGAAGACATGAATTACAACTCCAAATTTTTCTGTCAAATCGTAGGTATAGACAAAAAGTGGTTGCTCAAATTGGAAACCATAATGTTATTTTTGTTGAATTTTGATTTGAAGGTAGATGCAAACTGTTTGAACAGCCATTTCTCAAAATTGAAAAGATTGCATGACAAGTTCGTTGTCGACCAGACACAGTAGCAAAAGATCTCTCGTGGTATAATTATTTCTCTATTTTAATGTATGTTTTAATGTTGATGTTTTCAACTTCTGTAAAACTGTTTGTATTTTGATTAGCATTTAGCGTTGCGATACATTAACACAAAAGGTTTCAGAAAAAGAAAAAAGGTATTAACCAATACTTGATGAATGGTTGTGTGATTATTTGGGAAAATTCAAGAAAATGAATACTTTTTTGATATATAATCATCCGTTGAGAGGTTTCAAGGAATTCCAAACTATTTAAAAAAAAAATTCTGTCCAATTATTATAATAACTTGAATTGAAAACTTTTATTACCTCAACAAGAAAGAACTAAAATTCGAAAAATTGTTTAAACTATTTTTTTTAAAAAAAACTTATATTTTGCTATTTTATCAACTAATGTTTAGGAATATATATTTAATCCAAGGATCAAAGTAGTTTCCAGCATGTATTATTTTTATCATCAAACTAAGAATTCAAATCCTTTGATGTGTTATTGCTAAATTTGATATTTTCAAGATATATGAATACAAAATACAACGTTCCAATTTCGTTCTCCAACCAAATGATGACGCGAATGTACCTATGCATAAGGTAAGTAAGAAAAAACCCTTCAAAATCTGTTATATTTTTCTTTGGCTGTGCTTTTTTCTGTGCTGCTTGTTCGATCCGCATTAGATCAGCATATGCACAATAAAGACAGACACAGCACAGCTGAAAAGGACGAGTACCAACTACATCCATAAAAAAAAAAAAAACGGAAAAAAAGAACAAAAAGTGGCAAATAAATAAAAAAAAAAAAGAGAAAAGTACAGAGTGGAAGTATTATATCAAATTTGAAATCGAGAATATCATTAATTCAGCTAAATTCTTGATCTGATCTATATAATTGGTAAAAAAGTCCCCGTGAATTCACATTTTTATCGCTCATTTCTCTAGATATATTAATTTGTTGCCAGTTTTTGAAATTTGAGGTTTAATCTCATCGTTTTAACATTTTCTTCGGTGGTTTAACATTATTTTGGACAGACATTTAACTAATTTGCTATATTTTGTTTGCCAAAAGCTCATACTTTGAATATATCCAACAATATCCATATATTGAAAAACAAAAAGGAAAAATAGTCCAAACTGAATAACACCCTCTGAAAGCACTTTGAATGAAAAATGCAGAACCAGAGACAAAGGCCCTCTTTGACCATCAACTCTAAAAAGGCAGCTAATGTGCCTGCTCCACCAGCCATGACTCCTGGTGGTGGAAGAAACCCATATCAAACGCCTCACGCATCCACTTCAAATTTTGGATTGTACCAACTTGGTGGCTCGTCGTACCAAACTCCAACTACTGCGGACTCCACGATGGCTAATGTAAATAATTTAACAAAGACCAATACCAATAATGGCAACTTAGTAGCTTTTTCTAATCTTCATCAGCACCCATTAACGCCAGTGACACCATTTGCTAGAAATAGCAGCCTCGGATCCTCTTCTTCCCCATCGTATTTCCAGCTACACCCACCAAATACACCAGCTGCATTCCAAAGAAACGACTCCAAAGTCAGTATTTCCAGCGCTGTAGAATTAGATGATTTTGATGACGCTGATAATAGCAGAAATAGCAACTTTGATGACTCAAGTGAGCGCACCAATAGTGACAACATTAATGTTGCTAATGCTTCCGCAAGAGATGCTCTTTATGGTAAACTAGATAGTTCTTCAAGTACCGGAAATGGCGATGATATGAACTCAGAACGCGATTTATCTTTATATTCGCAGTCTAGTTTGGCAGAAGTTGATACTCTAAATGGTGAAAATCACAAACAAATAGAAAGAATAAAGTTTAGCAGAAGTTTTGACATTCTTTTATACAATAATTACCAAACATACATTTCAAATCCTCAAATCACCCCATTCAGTGGAAGATATCCTCCATCTGGTGTTGTATCAGTTGTGGCTAAAGAATCTTTGAGAATTGCATTGGAGAATAATATACTTATTGAATTTAATTCGCTGAACAATTCAAAATTCACTACAATGAGCATTTCATCTTTTGATTATTCAGCATTGATGGGCCAAGTGAGACATCGTTTGATTGAATTATGCTCCAATGGGATCGATCCTACATCAGGCTACACCAATAACAATGGTAGTAGCATAAATCTTAGAAATTCTTCTGTTGCTTCTTTAAATTCTTTGCAAAGTGGCTCTGTTATCGTGAGTGCTAATAATAATGTTGAAGAATCTCTTTCAAAGTTGACATTGAACAAGAATTTGGTTATAAGTACAAGTACCAATAATCAGGCAACCCAGTTTAGATCGCCTATTTTTTCTCCTATGTCACAAACTTTTTCTCCAATTACTACTGTGTTCAATAACAATGCAAATAATAGGTTTCCAGCAACTCAAGAAGATCATAACAATATTTTACCTACTCAGCTAACAAATGAAGATTCTTTTTTTACCAGCAATGCGATCAACAACAATCCGAAAAACTTTAACAATGTATTACTCTCATCTATGGGCGGCGGCCCACAAAATATTAATACATCAAATAAGAGTCACGCAGATTTTGCTGCTGATCCATTAACACCAATTACTCCTGTAGGGATCTATCCTCCATATTTGAGCAACAAATTCATAGGAAACAGATCTCCTGAAGTTCACAATAATAATAATAATAATAATAATAATAATAATAATAACTCTTCATCAGTGACGAATAGTCCAAGTAACGTTAAACCATCGCCCCAAACAAACCCTATTTCTTGTAGTGCAATTCCAGTAAATGATGGAAATGACACATTTAGTGATAGGGCTTTAATGACAAATGTGGTTAGTAGTTCAAGTACAGTTGAATCAGAAATTTCATTGTCGTCCCCATTCAGAGAATCTTTCGAAATACAAGGTTTAGGAAATAATAGTTTTGGAAAGTCAAAACAGAATTCAACATCAAGTTATTCTGGTAATAACATTAACTTTATTAAGAATTCAACTACGCCAGGCAAATCATCCAAGCTAAAACTTTCCACTACGTCCGATGATTCTGTACTAGCAACTAAAGAAACGACAATTTTAGAGAAACCTCCAACATTAATTATCAAAACTGAGAACAGGGAGGATCTTATGAATAATAATTATACCCCGGACGGCCTTTTGTCTCCGGCTGGAATTAATCTAAGAGTGGCTCCTAATGACAAAAGATCAGATGGGTATCTGAAAAAAACAACCCTGGCACTGAATTTGCGAAGCTGATTATTACTTCGGAAAACAATCAATGTGTTTTGCGGTTACTTCTATAGGAGATGTTCATTTATATTCAATATATTAGAGACTTATTTGTAAATACACAGTAATCTTATGCATTCGTGGTTATGGTCCACTTAATTATCTATCATATTTACTGGCGATTTTTTTGCATTCAACAGAAAAAAAGACACAGAAATGTAAAAAAACCGCGAAAGCAAATTTTCTTAATAGAAACAAAAGTTCAGCAAACAAGCAGGATAATTTGCATTGAATGAATATTTGGAATAAAGATTAAGCTGTTCAAAAGATTCAGCATTAATTTATAAGATATTGCATTGAAGATAAAAAAAATCGAAAGCTATTCTGATTAGCTCCTTTTAAAGTATCAAAACCTAAAAATACGCTTAAACAGATGTCTATAGCGTTGAGAGAAGGGTTTGTTAACGTTCCCCTTGAAAATGTTTTGGAAGATTTGATCACAAGATTTGTGATTAATTGTCCGAATGAAGATCTTGCTTCAATAGAAAGAGTGTTTTTCCAGATAGAGGAAGCCCATTGGTTTTACTTAGATTTTATTAGAAATATCAATCCGTCGTTGCCATCCATGTCAATGAAGACGTTTTCCAAGCAGATGATAGATACATGCCCGATTATTTGGAAATGGGGAAATTCAGGAGAAGCATTAGCTAGATTTGGTAAATATAAAAGTACAATTCCTGTTAGGGGTGTTGCACTTTTCAATGACTCCTTGAAGAAGGTGTTGTTAATTCAAGGAATAGAGTCTGAATCATGGAGTTTCCCTAGAGGTAAAATCAATAAAGATGAAGAAGATTGGGAATGTGCTGTTAGAGAATGCAGAGAAGAAACTGGTTTCGACGCAACGGCTCATATTAACGAAAATGACGTTGTAGAGAGAACAATAAGGGGTAAAAATTATAAAATTTATTTAATCAAAAATGTACCAGAAGATTTCGATTTCAAACCTGAGGTGAGAAATGAAATTAAAAATATTGAATGGAGAAGCTGGAAGAAGCTTTATAAAAAGTTAGATCGAAGATCTGAGAATATGGATAAAAAAACTAAAGGAAAGAGACCTCGCTTTTTCTTAGTAGAATCAATGTACCAACCAATTAATAATTGGGTGCAGAAACAAGCCGGTGTGCTAGATGAAGAGCAAATGAAGGAATATGCGGAATCACAGTTGAAGATATTACTAGGAATAGGTGAAAGTAAAAAGCACGGTGATGATTCCAAACTACAAATTGATAGAGGTAGAGAACTTTTAGATCTATTGCACAAAAATGAACACAGTAATAATGCTACTAAAAAGGATATTCCTGATCTTTTTCAACAATTATTTGGCTACAAGCAAACAAAGAAACCGCAAGCCAATTCTAATGATATACGGTTACCAGCAACACCAAACACCAAACATCTTCAGCAGTCATCAAGAGATATGCCATCTCAGATTATTCCTCCTTACACCAATTTTGTTCCTCCTTTTCCGTTTCCTATGTATAATCAAAAGCCAATTCTTGGCCAACTCTTGCCTCAAGCTTACCAGCCAGCACCTCAACAAATGCCGGGCTTTTTATCTCATATACCTGGCTTTCCAGACAATGCTTATCCAAATTCACTTTCGCAAGCTCCTGCTGATGGTGCAAACACTATAGTTTCTACGAACAGCCAAAGCGATATAAGTAAAAAAGATAGTGATGATGAAGAGGCTGACCAAAATCAGTATTATTATAAATTACAAAGTCACGAGGAACCTATTCCAAATCCAGAAAAATTTTCAAAGCCTTCTTTTGATCTCACCCAAATTGCTAAGAAAAAAAATCAAAACGATTCCTCAACGAAAGAGTTATTATCTATTTTAACTAGACCTAAAAAAGACAAAGCAATCCAAGAAAAACATTCAGAATCAAATTCCGGTAGTTTGAATGAATCCTCCTATGATAATATGCTTCTGTCTTCTCGTGATCAGTTGCTTTCATCAAATAGCGAGAATCCATTATTAACACTATTGAAGCAACGCCAGTCATTTTCTAAACAAGAATCTACAGATAATTCAACTCCTAAAGGACCTTCGAACAGTGCTGGTGTTCAATTAGTAGATTTTTTCAAAAACAAGAATTCAGGTCAATCTTTTACTAATAATGCAGATTCTTCGTCATCTTATAATAATGAAAAACTTTATTCTAATATTTCGCCTGAAAGAATGGACAGTTATTCTCAACCTCAAAGTAATGCTGGTATAGAAGCGTCAAAATCATTTTCTCCGTTCGGTGATAATCAATTTAGCCTGCAAAGTCAATCCAGTAATAATGGAAAGAATGACTTGTTGAGTATTTTGCGGGGCGGCTCCAAGCTTGAAGAGAACAATATCAGCAACGCATTACCTATTTCTTCTGTTCCACTTAATGTAAATAAGACAAATAATGAATTAGTAAATATCCTTAATAGCGGTTCCAGCAAGCAGCTGTCCTCAGAGGCTTTGGGTGGCTTCTCAACTCCATTATACGATTCAAATTCTGATGTCTTTACGACACCAAAATCCCAGCAGATACAGAATCAACAACAACATAATGCGAGTGATTCAGAACGAGCATCAAATACTTTGTTGAATATGTTACATCAAAATACTGAAAATAATATTGTCAATACCTCAGTGCCATCGGCAGATGATTCTAAATCATCGATGAACGACGCAAACACTATTTTAAAAATTTTAAAGAGACCAAAATCTCATCAAGTTCCTAAATCACTTTCACGAGAAATTTCCAACGTGAAATTGGATGCCCCAAATGGGTCTAGACAGAGTTCGAGCTCTTACAAATCCAAAAATAATTCTAGATCTGGCTCCAACAAAAAGGGAAACGCATTCCAAAAGCCTCTTGAACCAAATTTGAACGATATGAATTTTCAGGTTTTGAAGCGTCCGAAGGATGGCCATAATACAAATTCTATTGATAGCTCTAGAAAAGACCTTTTGGGTATCTTGCATGGTAAAACCACGAATGATACCAACAAAAACAATAGTCATAACGCTAATGAGAGCGAAATTGATAATAGCCATGAAATCAGTACTAAGATTTTCAATTCAGTATTTGACTCTCCTGTTAAACTGACATATTCAGATTTAGGATCAAAAGGAAATGATTATCTCAATAGTGATAGTAATTATTTATTGGGAATGTTGAAAAAGGATACATCTTCAAATAATCATAATATTATTCAAAGTCAGAATCCATTAGAATACCCATTTCATAATGCACAAACAACTTCTAATGGAAACTCAAATGCCTCACAACAATTCCCTCATAGTTTCAACAGTAACCACAGCGTCCCGTCTGTTTTTGATGGGAAAGATGATTTCGGATCTCAAAATCTTTTAAACTTACTTCACAAAAAAGGTAGCACTGCTCAAAACAATTCTTCGAAGGAAGATATGCTATCTTATCTTCTTAAGTAAACTTTCTTTCAACATCCTACAAATTCACGAACTCTATGAACAGAGATCGAAGTATATATCATAACCATTAATATAGGTCGTGATTAAATAAGTTTTATGTAGTCTAAACTGTGATTTTGTTTTTCTATATATGCTAAGATGCAATTCGCTCATAAATATGTTATTAATAATATGCCACATTATATAGCAAGAGTAAAGATGAATGCTTAAGCTGCCATTTCGTCAACACTTCTAAAATTCTGTCTTCAAAAACTTCATTTTTGGACTCAGATTCTTTTTTACTTTCTGCTAACATGTTGGCTAGTTTCAATATGCCTTGACCACCAATTGCTGCATTTTGTGTGTCATCTTTGATGTCCACATTTATAACATGAACGATTCGGTTTAAGACACCGCCTCTGGAATATAGGTCATCTATGACTGCATCAAAACAACGTTCTTCACAACAAAAAATGAAATCAAATACTTTGAAATTCAGCTGAAATTTTTCTGGTGCCTCTTTCACGTTTCTATTTCTATCGAGCATATCGAGAACCCCATTGTTCTTGTATAATTTCGGATCCCGTGCTTCTAACTCCTTGTATATTTTATCATAAGGTGTCCCGAATTGATATGTATTTGGCTGATTTGCAGAAGGACCAGGAAGTCTCACTGCCGAGCCTGTACCGTAAGAACTCACATTATAACCTGCATCTTTAAGAACTTTATGTGCTTCCATTGATCTAAATAAATAAAGCGTCAGTTAGTAGATGTTCATTAGATTGAATAACAATACATGTTTCTGCTGATGTTATAGATAAAAAAATGATTCTTTTCAAGGATATTCAATCTTCTCAATGACTACCTAATTTCTCTAGTTTTGCTCGTAGTTTACATACCTATTTTGATTCGATGCACATACCGTACACAAGCTCAAATCCAGCGTGAATGACATATTTAACTACGTCAAGCAAATATAGACAAACTAATCGCAATGTTCAGTATAAATCTCGAGAATGTGCTATGATGGTTCTTTTTATTGTACTTGAATGATTCTCAATTAGCTTATGTATTCATTTAATTGAAATATCGCAGATTAATACTGCGTGTGTAAAGCAGGCTATTAGATTCTTGTTCTTTTTGGATTTTTTTTTTCTTTTTTTTTTTTTTCACAAAACATTTTTGTCCTTTGCCTTTACAATATTACAATAGATAATAATACAATAACATCATAAACAAGCTTTGCAATATTGAACATACATCCTACTCAAATACAAGAATTTGAACTGAGGGTGTAGATAAAAAGTAATTGATATTTCAGCTCTATTTGAATTAATCCACTTATATCTAAACTTGATAATTTACGATGTCTGATATTGATTTAGAAGAAGATTTGTTAGCTCTTGCTGGAGCAGGTGGTAGTGACGAGGAAGAAGAAATAGTGCCAAAAAGAAATAAGAAAAGTTCGAATAAGAGCTCTACTGAAGATGATAGGGTATCAGAAAAGAATCCATACCCACTTGAGGGAAAGTATATCAATGAAGAAGACAAAGAGCGGATTGAATCGATGGATGAAATAGAAAGAGAACAAATATTGTACTCCAGAACTCAGGAGATGATTGATTATAATGAAAGAGTTTACTTAGCCCAAAGAGCAGCCAAAGAGAAGCGCAGCAATTTGCAGCAGCAGGAGCGTTCAACCAGATCCTCTACAGCCACAACGAGCAGAGGATCGGCTAAATCTAGAAAGTTATCGGAATTGAAGAAGCAAAGAGACAAAAAGGCTAGAAGAGATACAGGTAATGCCTATTCAGATGAAGAGGAGGAAGAAGAAGAGGAAGAGGATGATTATATTGTTCCTGAAGCCGATGAATATGATAACGAGGAGCCAGAGGAAGATGATGACGATTATGATCCAGAAAAAGTGGAATGGGCATCTTCCAGAAGAAATGATGAACCAGTTCGTGAGGTAACTCTAGCAGATTTGAATAAAATTCGTTTGGGAAGGCTGCAAGCTGCTAAGTTTTTATATTATCCAGAATTCAAAGATGTTATAAAGGATTGTTTCGCACGATTCAACGTGGGAGTCAACAAAATGACAGGTCGTCCAGCTTATCGTATGGTGAAAGTTCTTTCTATTGAAAGGGGTAGAAAGCCTTATAAGTTAGAAAGATCTAATGTTGATTTGTATGCTGTTTGCTCAGTGAAAGAAGGTGATATCAAAAAAGTTAGCATGTGCTTTTTCAGCGACTCTTCATTAACCGTGGAAGAGTTTGAAAAGTACAAGTCAGAGAATGTATTGCCTACTGTGAAAAAAATAGAGAAAAAATATTCTGCATTAAAAGAAATGGCTACTCGAGTTTTATCGAATGATGAAATCAAAAAAATTGCATTAGTTAAGCAAGTGTTGAATAGAGATTATACAGGAGCCAATGCTGTAATTAGAAGAGTAGAATTGACAGGAAGATTGGAAATAGCTAAACAACATAATGATGTGGCAGAGATTGCAAGAATTGAAAGTGCATTATCTAAGTATCAATCTGCTAGACAGCGTCAATCTGAAAAGCTCAGTAAGCACGATAAATTGAATGCTTTGGATAGAGTTAATGAGCGTAACAGAAAAAGAAATATTGATGCTATCAGAAAAGCAGAAATTATCGCATCAGAAAAAAGAAGAAAAGATATGATTGCAACAGCAGAGGGTGGATCTACTTCAAACCCATTTAGCAGATTGAAGACAAATGTTAGATTGTATTATCAAAGTGTGCAGAAAGAGGCAGCTGAAAAACACAAACAAGATCAAGAAAATGAAGAAAGTAAGAAGATTGATGAAAAAACAAAGCATAAACTTCTTGACAGAGCAAATTACAGACAAGTGGGCGGTATCGATAAAGTAATTCATGATAATGTAAACGTAACATTTGATTTTTCCGATTTAGACAAAATAGTGGCTGTGTGACCTCAAGATATAGATGAAACAATAACAATATCGATTATTGAGTTTCATTCACTAATTGAGAAAGAATAATTAAATACAACGTTTAATTAAATACAACTTTTATTTAAAATCTATAAATATAAACTTGCGCAGAATACAATGTCTCTTTGAATTTTTTCTTGGGATTCAGTCATTTTAGCGTGTAACTCAGAGTCTCCAATAATCGATGAAGCATTTTTGACCTGCCTGCATACTTCATCAAGTCTTGTAATTACTCTAACAATTGTACCTTCGGACTCAGGACTGATTTTCATAATTTCACCAAAACTCATTCCACTTGACCATTCATAAACAACATTAACAAGGGCGAATCTATTTCTTTCCAAGAAATTTTCTTCTTCCGATGTTAACAGAACTTGGTGTTTCTCGAATGATGTTAGAACTTTCTCAATAATCTCCTTGATTCGTTTTTGACCTAATTCAAGCTTTGGTGTTAACGGAATAGGGTCGTCTTCCTTATTGTTGTTTCCATCATAAACGAAACAGGACATCAATGCAACAACCTCTTCAGGACTGAAGTCTCCCAAAAAGTTATCCATGATTAATTCAGTTATAATTAATTCCCAACCACTACTGACTTCACAAGCTACTCTGCCTTTTAACTGGACATTCAAGTTAGTATCTACGTATGCTAAATCTTTCAAAACCTCTAATCTAGCATTATATTCAGGTAGCAATTCCAAACTTTCGTCAGAAATAGTTTTTTGAATATTACTTAATTGTTTTTTCAAAATTTCTTTCTTGTTTAAGATTTTGAAGTTTTGTAGGAAATCTTCATGAGTAAATAATTGAAGATAATCAGCGGTTTCGGCTATTTGCTTCGTGATTAACAATTTCTTTTGTACTAGTTCATGTACCGTTATGTTTTTCAAACCATCCCATGAAACTTCACTCCATTGATCTTGATATTCTAGTAATTTGGATACTTTCTCACTGAATTCTTCCTGATCGTTTGCACTGCTTGTTGCAGTGCTTGATGTTATTAGATCTATTTTTTCGAATGGAACAACCAGCTTCTTCAACGAAGCACCAAATTGCATTTTTGGTAAAGGAGATCTTGACATGAATCCAGGTATCATAGATAAATATGGTACTGTATAGTCATTCTCATTGAATTCTTCTTTCTCTTTGCCTAAGTCGAATGTCAAAACGGACACATTTTTATTTGAAACAGTGACGATAAACCCTGGTCTCAATTTGTCTTGATTATCTCTGTATACGATAAGTCTACCTAATGAAAGCTTTTTCTTCATTGCAGGATTATCAATAATTTGTAAAATTATTTCATTTGTCAATTGTCTATATTCTGAGACTTTTGAATAAAAATCCTCGAGTAGTTCAAAATTAAAACTGCTTGATTCTGGAAATGTAATTTCATCAATCTTTGATTGTATCAGTTTAGCGTTTTCGACAAATGTATGCATTACCGATTGGGTGCTACTTTCACCGAATGATCTTTTCATCATTTCTTCTACTCGTAATGCTTCAACTCTCAACAAATTTAGAATCATATTATAAGTTAATCTAAATTGAGATGATAATTTAGTTGGTACCCCCAATGTTACCTCTTCGAATGAAAGCTGATCTAATGGCGTATTGTATGCCATAACGATAACAGTACCAGTTTTATCTAGACCTCTTCTACCAGCTCTACCAGACATCTGTGTGAATTCACCTGGAAGCAAGTTTCTGAAATTAATACCATCGTGCTTTCTTAATTCTGAGAAAACCACAGTTCTAGTAGGTAAATTCAAACCCATTGCAAAAGTTTCTGTAGCAAATAAAACTTTCACCAATGACTTCGCAAACAATATTTCGATTATTTCTTTAATAATTGGCAATAAACCACCATGATGAACAGCTATACCTCTCTTTACCATCTCACTTATTTTCAAAATTTGTGGGAGATCACGATCTTCCTTTTTTAATCTAGAAACTGCACTTTGAATAAATCTATGAATTTCAGATTTTTCTTTAGCAGTAGTATAATCAACAGATGATAATGTATCTACGTATTCTTCGCATCTCTTTTTACTAAATACGAACACAACAGCAGGAAGTAAATCGTTTTTCTTGAGGTACTGAACTAATTCTAACCACGATCTTTTGTTTGGGCCATCTCTATTCATGAACTTTTGTCTTGTGTTACCATTGTTGGTATTGAAACCACCTCTACCTCTACCTCCGCGTTGTGCGCCACCACGTCGAGCACCATTACCACGAACGACTTGATTACCCACAGGAGCAGCTTTTTTACCTTCTAATTTGAGAGCATGCTTTTTAAACTCTGCTTGCAGAAAATTTCTCGAGCCATCGATAATTCTAAAAAGCTCTTGTTTGGCCCAGATGAATATTTCAAGCGGAGTAGGTCTTTTAGGAGTACTTATAACATAAATATCTTTTTGCTTTGTTCTTCCAATCCAGTCAGCAAATTCAAAGGTATTTGGTACAGTTGCAGAAAGTAGGATGAATTTGACATGTGGGGGTAACATTATAATGACTTCTTCCCAAACAACACCTCTCTCAGCATCATTAATATAGTGAACCTCATCAAAAATGACAAATTCCACATCTCTGATTAAATCAGCACCTTTGTAAAGCATAGATCTCAAAATTTCTGTTGTCATGATTAAACAATCGGCATTTGGGTTGATTTGAACATCACCTGTTAATAAACCTATTTCAATGTCTTCAAAATCGTCTTTGAAATCTCTGAACTTTTGATTTGAGAGCGCTTTGATCGGAGAAGTGTATATAGCTTTGGTCATATTTCTATGAGCCATTGCAATTGCATATTCTGCGACAACAGTTTTACCAGCAGATGTATGTGCAGCGATAAAAACTGAGTCATTTTGTTCCAAATGGTAAACAGCTTCTTTCTGGAAGGTATCTAATTCGAACGGCCATCTTCTTGCCATGTTAGGGACTAGATCTTCAAAGTTATCTATTGTATGATTTAGATCAACCATATGTGCCCATTCAATTCTTTTTTTCACAGATTTGTTGATATTGCTTTTGGTAATGATTATATTTTCAGGTAAGAGATCGTCGACATCATTTTTCTGGTAAGGTTTGCTCTGTGGAGTATCTTCCTTGATAGCCAATTTGCTAACAGCGTCTTCAATATTAGACTCTGTTTCCTTTTTCTTTTTTGCTATGGCTTCAGATTGTTGTTGGTCAGCCAACTCACTCTCAAACTGAACCAAATTTTTCAACCCATTTATAGAATCAACGGTTATACCTCTTGATAAACCTTCAGGCTTATAGTATAAACCATCATCATCTTTTGGTAGAAGTTTGAGTGCATGGGAAGATTTCTTACTTTGTGACAAATTGGACGAAGACTTCTCATCTAGATCCATGCCACCAGGCATGAAAGGTAGAAACGAGTTACCACCATCAATTGTCTTGGATCCAAAAGCTCTGTTCAACGATAAAGAATTCGTGGCATCTCCAGAAGAAACTGCTAAGGGGTCGAGCTTTTCGGAATAGCTTGTGATTTTTCCTTCTATACCAACACGTTTGAATTTCACCATTATGCTGTCTAAGGGTTCAGGCACTGCCAACAAACTGGAATACGTAGACTGACTAGTTAAATCTGACTCGTTCTGGATCAAATTCAAGATGTCCCACGATAGATTCCGATTGGGTTTTAAGAATTGATCTGACAATACTTCGTCGCCATATTCATCTTCTGGCACGCCAGGGGTTATATCTTCTGCCGCTTTGGCAGATTCGATAATCGATAAAATATCCACCAACTCTTCTGTCATTTTTCCAATTCCGTTATTTCTCGATCAAAATTTACCTAACAACACCCTAGTAGAAAAGAAAACTGGAGAGATAGTCTTGATGAGCTTAAATAACTTAGAGATTTTGTTGTTCTACTTCAGGATCATATCTTACTCCTTGATCCTAGTTCCCTATTCTCTTTGATCCTGCTTTAAGATTCAATGGAACAGTGTGGCCAAAGAGGAACACATTGAGTAAAATTATATGCGCACTACTCACGTGATAGATATGAGGGCAATGCACGTGAGGTTTTTTGTATCAAAAATGTACATTCGGTCGTAATGTGGATTTACAGGTATTTTTGAAAATTGGGACATTTAGGAACATGCAAAAACATGTACGTAAATGTACCATAATCTCACCTGCCAAAAAAAATAAAAAAATGAAATATTTCATCAATTAAAGAAAACAAAAAAAAGCAGATATCTAATGTTGGGATGTTTAGATGTAAAAAAGTGACCACTTTCATTGTATCATTGGGGATTTTAGTGTGTAAGGTTGCATAACCTTAGCCTTCCATTTCTCTACATGCTGGATGAAAAATGATTAGAGCTATATACTAATCAGAAAGAAAAAAAAAAAAAAATTTCTAGATGAAATTTTAGAGGAGTTCTCGCTAATAAACTCTTTGATCCTTTTTAATAGTTTAATAGTATTGAAGAAGAACCATAGTACTGAGCAGTAATATTCCTGTCGAAGAAGTCTATTTAATCTATTTAAATAATAACTACTAATTAAAAATGTCTGACGTTGAACAAGTTGAACAAGTTGAAGAAGTTGTCATCGAAGAAACCGCTGGCTCCATCACCATCGAAGATGCTTTGAAGGCTGTCTTGAGAACCTCTTTGGTCCACGATGGTTTGGCCAGAGGTTTGAGAGAATCCACCAAGGCTTTGGCTCAAGGTAAGGCTCAAATGGCTGTTTTGTGTGACTCTGTCACCGAAGGTGCCATCATCAAGCTTGTTGAAGCTTTGTGTAACGAACCAGAACAAAAGATTCCATTGATCAAGGTCTCCGACGCCAAGCAATTAGGTGAATGGGCTGGTTTGTGTCAATTGGACCAAGAAGGTAACGCCAGAAAGGTCGTTGGTGCTTCCGTTGTTGTCGTCAAGAAATGGGGTGCTGAAACCGAAGAAAGAAACGTCTTGTTGGACTACTTTTCTCAACAATAAGCTTGATACTCGTTTGTTATAATTGTGGTTTATTTATTCTAATAAATTTACTTTAATGATCGTTTATGTCACCAGCCTTATCGGCTATAATTGTAGTATCTTTTTTTTTTTCATATGCTGACTATCAAAAAATACCATGGATATGGTCTCTCTTACATCTCGTGTATCATTAGTTGATTCTTATGCTCGTTTGCATGTTTTATAGTGAAAACATATGTTGTGAAGCTACTAAATAGTATGTATTAGGATTCATCTGCAGTCATTGACTTTTAATAGCAGTAAAAATGCATGTTAATTAGTTATAATAGTAAATCTGTGTATATTAGAATTTGAAAAGAATACATATATAAATAATAGATGCGTTGCATTTTATTTGTTTTTTTGAGTTTTTTGCTTGTTAGTTGATTTCAATTTCGATAAATGTGTTTGTAATTAGCTAGATAGCTACTTTTTGTTTATTCTTCTTGGTTTCCTATTATTTTGCAATCCTGTGAATGCTGATGGTCCTGGAAGTCAAGTTAAATGGATAAGAATAAATCCCATGCTAAAATAATAATAGGAATTGTAGCATTTGAATGCAAATATGAAATGGCTTCTTCGCCTTAATGTTCTATGAAAGTCAGTTTACACTCAAAGAAGTTTTTCCTCTTGGTTTGCTCAAGGTTTCTTATCTCGTGATGAATTTATGGAAACGTGTGAAACAGAATGCTCAAATTTGAAAGCCAATTCGAATTGATCTATTCAGCCTTTCTTTGTTATTTGCCAGTACGACGAAGCACCGACCCATTTCCTGTCACGATCTCACAGAAACCATATATTACGCCCTGTATTTATTAATTGCACACTGTGCAAGTTTGCATATAACAAACTTTGTAGACTCAATTATTTTCTCCACCATAATCTTGTGATTCTGGTACTCATCATCTTCTTCTGTAATTGGAAAACACCATACATTAAGGCTTCAGCGGTAGGAGGACAACCTGGAACGTAAACATCAACTGGGACAATTCTGTCACAACCTCTGACAACAGAGTAAGAGTAGTGATAGTAACCACCACCGTTGGCACAGGAGCCCATAGAGATGACCCATCTTGGTTCGGCCATTTGATCGTAAACTTGTCTCAAAGCTGGAGCCATCTTGTTTGTTAAAGTACCAGCAACAATCATGATATCAGACTGTCTTGGGGAGGCTCTGAAAATAATACCTAATCTATCTTGATCGTATCTTGGAGTAGAGACATGCATCATTTCAACGGCACAACAAGCCAAACCGAAGGTGACTGGCCAAAATGAGGACTTTCTGGCCCAGTTAGCAATACCGTCTAAGGATGTCAATACGTAATCTAAGGCGTTATTTGGTTGAAGTTGAGATACCAAAGGGT
This sequence comes from Saccharomycopsis fermentans, assembly GCA_002564245.1. Taxonomy (NCBI): domain Eukaryota; kingdom Fungi; phylum Ascomycota; class Saccharomycetes; order Ascoideales; family Saccharomycopsidaceae; genus Saccharomycopsis; species Saccharomycopsis fermentans. Next base: position 845,659 of record JNFW01000001.1, read on the forward strand.
CGTTGGTTGGTAACTTGCTAGGAGTCAACTGGGAGGCACGAGTAGAGTTCTTACGGTATTGAGTAACGGCTGCGCCAGTTGTAGCAGATCTAGGGAAGCCAACGGCTCTGAGAGGCACTCTCTGGAGAGTATTTTTGATGATGAAGCTCATATTGTAACACTTTTTTGAGTATGGATGCGGATCTGTCTATCTAGAATGTTTCCTGATGTTCCCTTAGTCAAGTCTTGGCTGTCAATCCCAAATAAACACTGGTACAATTGCTAACTCTTGGTATGACAACAATATCCGTTATTTTCCACAATAAAAATTTATTGTATCAATTGGTTTGTATCCTGATAGTTCTACACGAATTATCTTCTACTTCTTAGACACCCATATACTTAAATGCCTTCTAATGTTTGATTTATTATATTTTACTATATAATAGTTTGTAGTATGGTTCTTAGCTTTTCTCTTCTATGAAGACAAAAATTTTTTTTTTCTATAGATTACTTTGCAGTTTTACATTTTACAAATATTTTATTGGCTGTTGAGCTCTATGCACCGCACAGCAGCCCTGAAAAACAGGTTTTGTGCACCGATTAAATTTCAACATGTGAAGATGTCTATTTTGAATGAAATTCATAAAACTAGAAGAAACATAGAGTGATTATCTGATATATAGTCCGCAAATTGACTTTCACATACAGCGGTCTGCAATCATTTTTTTTCTATATACTGAGGAAATTGGGCAAAGCAGTTTTTCATTGCGTTGCTAATTGCTTCCTTCTTTGCTCTGCTGAAGGCAGCAGCCTTACTGGAGATCTCAAAAACTGTAGAGGTGCCCTGTGATTCTATGACCGTCCCATCGCTGAAACTGAGACTCGCTGTTGCGACGCTTTTAATGGTGTAATACAGCTGTTTTTTCTGGGGCCCTTCTGCTTGTAGTTCCTCTTTCTCCAGGGTTTGCAACTTATTTTCGACAGATTCATTTGCATACAATGCTGCCAACCTATCCACTTCGTCCTCATATTTGACAAGACCGTCTAATTTTTCAAAGTAGTTGTCTGTGTACGTCACTGGTTGCGGTTTACCAACACTTTTTGCAAATTTTACCTCGTAGTGAACAACCTCAACTGGCTTGACTAGCCCTGTTCGCCAGCCATGGAATCCAAAAACACGATTTGCCAACGCGAGCAATCGACCAGTTTTCATATATTTAAAGTTGAGTTTCAATTGTGGACTATCTTCACCCAGGACCGTTGTCCTTTCCTTGACTTGACGCGGTAATTGTTCCACAAATTGCTCCATATTGGTACGCAAATTAGACGAAACTGGCCTATCGGCGACAGAGTTATCTATTTTTTGTTCAAAGACAGCCATATCCAATGGTTTAGGAAAATACACAACAGTGGATTTGTTTTTCTTTCTCTTCTCATGGATTATACTGTCAATGGTATTGCTGCTTCGTTTCTGCCCTTTTGAGCCACTTTTATTTCTATTATTGGTTGTTTCTCGACGCGAAATTTGAGCCTTCAAGCTTTCAGAGCTAGGAAAAATTTCCTTTTTCACTCCAATCTCTCTACGGTCCCCTGCCATGTTTGTATTTTGATCTTTCATTTTTGATATCTGTCAAAGATTTTCAATCGATTGCATATTTAGGGCCATCAAATTACTTTTAAATCAGAGTTCTGTGTCTCAATTATATATTTACTTTTCCATTTCGAATTTTCTCACTTGTAAATACTGCTTCTATCACCTTGTGTGTATTCTGATGCTGGAAGTGCTCATTTCCTTTGGCTTGTAGTAATTATCATTGATAACATACTTGGAAGTTAGTAAACAGATTATTATTCCATTTTGGCATCTCGTAATATACGCACTCCTAGATACAGTATGAAAATTTCTTTCTTTGAAGCTTTCTGCACGATGAGCTAAATCGTTGAGATGATATAGGAGAAATTGTGGAAACGGTTATAAAGCATTAGATAGATAAATTGGAAAATACCAACGAATATTTCACCACAGGGAAAAGTTTTAGCTTCAATCAAGTTGATTTGGGAATATTGGAATCACTCTATTTTGATTGTGACAGAAAAGAAAAATATAATTGATATTAATGTCGCTGATACCTGAAAAACACGCTCTCGGAAACGGCAGTTTCCAAGACAAACCAGCGAAAAAGCTCAAACTTTGCGATGAAAAGCCACAAGACTTCAAGTTTGTATTTGCAACAGTAGGCGTTATAGGAGTCGGAAAGTCTACAATTTGTGCAACGCTTGCAGAACTTTTTTGTTGGAAACATATTCAGAGTGACAATGTGAAAGATGGATCAAATGCATTTGAGAAAGCTGTCGTGAAATGTATTTCCCAAAACCCAAGCTGCAACGTTTTTCTTGCTGATAGAAACAATCATATGAAAAGAGAGCGTACCAACTTGTTGAGATTTCTCAAGGGCGATGATGATAAGTCCCAGGACTCTGCTCTGAAACTCAAGGTTATTGCATTAAATTTTCTCCCAGATGGTGTCGATAAATCGAAAGAAGCAGATAAAGAATCCGTTAAGCAAGTCACTACTACAAGAGTTTTGAATAGAGAGCACCATCAATGTATAAACAAAGATGAGCCTGAGAAGGTTGACAAAATTATGCAGGGCTTTATTGATAGATTCGAAAACGTTGACCCTTCTTGCATACCTGATTTGAAATTCGATTCAATTATCAATTTGACCAATGTTTTGCAAAATGGAACTCAAAATGGTGTTAGTATCATCAGACAAATTTTGGAATTTGTGCATACTATTGAAAATTTTCCTCAAAGAGAACAGATTGAAAGTATTTCAGATGAGATGATAGCAAAAACTTTGGAAGCTATGATGGAGAAAGTCCCAACGAAATTGAAAGTTTTCCATGAGAATGGAATGATTACTGTCCACCCACGGATACCTAAATTTGAAAAACCAGTTGACGAGACTGATGTTGGAATTTCTACATTTATCGTAGAACCTGAGGGCCAAGGTTTTTGTGGAACACTAAAACAAAGATATATCGATTTCCTTGTCAATGAAATTGATTTGAACAACCAAGTTGTTCACTTATTAGACACTGGTGTAGAGAGACCCAAAAAAGAAATCAAACCAGTTCAAGATGAAGAAATCAAACAAGAAGATGTGAAAGAAAAGATTGATTCGAGCACCGTAAAAAATGAGGAATTATCAGACAAACCAAAGGAGGAAGTAGCTGAAAAAACAGAAAAATTTCCAATCACAGATGCAGAACGATTAAGACTCATCAGTATATTGGGAACTGAAGAACAATATAACGAATTCAACGAAAGAGTATTAAAGAATAGTACTGTATTTACTACTGAAAAAAAATTCTCAGACAAAGGCGAAAGAACTGAGATTCACCAATTTTTGAGAAATGTATTCCAAAATAAATTAGAGTCGATCACTAACTCTGATAGTTCAATAAAGATTTGCGTATCAAACAAGAATACTAGAAGACCAAAAAACAAAGCCAAAACTGAAAAACAAAAACAGGATGATTTGTTATTTGGTAAAAAGAAAGAATTTTTACATTTTGTTATGTATAAACAGAACAAAGATACAATGGAAGCAGCAAACTTAATTGCGAAGTTTACTCGTCTCAACCCAAAAACTATCAGATATGCTGGTACAAAGGATCGTAGAGGTATCACGGTTCAAAGAATGTGTGTATCTAGGACCGACGCCTATAGATTGAACAACTTAAACAAAAGTTTGAGAGGTGTTAAATTAGGACAGTTCAAGTATCAAGACACTGGACTTAATTTGGGTGAACTTAATGGCAATGAATTTGTTATTACAATAAGAGATGTTCAATTGGATGAGGATGAAGGAATTGAAGGGGCTAATGATTTTGAAAAATTAAGCAAAGTTGTTGAAAGAAATTTCAAGGCGTTAAAGCAAAATGGATTTATCAATTACTACGGAATGCAAAGATTTGGAACTTTTTCGATATCTACTCATGAAATAGGAAAGCAAATTCTTTTGGGCGACTATGAGACTGCATGTGAATTGATATTGTCCAATCAACAACACGTATTGCCTGATCTGGTTGAGGCGAGAGAGATTTGGGAAAAAACTAGAAACCCTCAATTAACCATAAAGAAGATGCCAAAGAGATGTATGGCAGAATCATGTATATTGAAGGGACTTAGCGAAGATTATTTGAATGCAACTAATAATAAGAATCGAGGACATCAGGCTCACGCTGGTGGAGCTCAATTCAATTATTTTCAAGCATTAATGAAAATTCCAAGAAATTTGAGATTAATGTATGGTCATGCTTATCAAAGTTATGTATGGAATTGTGTTGTGAGCCGAAGATATGAATTGTTCGGTATGAATGTTGTTGAAGGCGATTTGGTCATTTCTGATGAAAGTACAAAGACAGAAGAAGATGAAGACGATGTTTTGGAGGGTGGCGAAGATTTAAGAAAAGATAAATTTGTGAGAGCAAGACCAGTTACAGCCGAAGAGGTAGAACTGAAGAGATTCAATATTTTTGATATTGTCTTGCCATCTCCAGGGTTTGACGTAGTTTACCCAGAAAATAGTGAGATTAGACAAGTCTATGTTGATGTGATGGGCAAAGATGGGTTGAATCCATTTAAGATGGCACGAAATGTACGTGATTTCTCATTTGCCGGTTCATACAGAAATATAGTAACTAAGCCTGAAGGATTACTGTATGATATCTGTAGATACGACGATAGCATTGAGAAATTAGTGAACGACGATTTGGAGATTTTGGAGGAGTATAGAAAGGAGCACGGTGGAGACTTGACAAGTTACCAGTTTGACCAAAGCAAAAGAGTAGTCAAAGATAAGCAAAACAGCGGCAGCAGAATTGGGATTGTGCTTACTATGAGATTAGGGACATCCTCATATGCTACAATGGCACTCAGGGAATTGATGAAGATCGACACCACTAGAAGAAGTGAGAGCTTCAATGTGAAAGAAGCCAGTAAGTGAGCAAATATGAAGAGATTACCAGAGTCACTTTTCTGCTTAGGAATTTCCGCCATTATTGTATACAAAATATTAGAATCTACATATATCTTACATTTTTGAACAACATTGTTGATATTTCTTGAACAGATTTTCCATAATTTAGAGATGTTTCGTTTATTAGTTAGTAGCATACCCTTATGTAAACTCAAATCTTGGTGTGGAATATCAAAATATAGGCCAACAAATCTTTATATAAATAAAAACCTGAGGAGTGATTGTGTAGTTTTGGCGAGTCCTGATTGAACTGCTGGCGAGAAAACCGACGATAGAGCAAGAAACCCATATAAAAACGGACGACTGCAAACTGAACTCAACAGAACATTAGAATTGCGGATTTTAACCAAACTTCATGTGTTATCTCGATCTGATCAACGGGTTACTTACTTGGAGTGATGCATAGTATTTTTATTGTTGTTTAATGATTTGAGTGAACTGAATCTTTCTATCTTTTTTTCATGTTTCTTTTGAATTATCTGCGGCTAGATGGGGGGGGGGAGAGCCCAGCACTTATTGGTTGAAAGCACCACCCTTGTATAATTGCCAGCCGACAGCGACAAAAGGAATGGCGAAACCTAAACCCAAGAAACCGAAGTGGACAACGGCGTATGGGATCTTTCTGTTGTGGACCTTGAAAGGCAAGTTACTGTATGGACCTTCAGCGAAATGGCCAGAGTTCTTGGTGGCAGTGGAAGAGAAGGCTCTCTTGGCAGCGATGTTTCTGGCAGAAATTTTGAGGGATTGTTTGGCGAACATTGTGGGGGATATATTGGCACCTGGAAAGATATGAGTTATCTGGTAGTCGATGATGGATATCAACAGAGAGAGTGTGTTTGCTAAGATGAGAGAGATTGTATGCCTTGTATATATTGTATTGAAAATTCATCATTTTTTCTGCTAAGAAAAAAGATGCGGATACGAAGATATGTAGTGGCTAGCCAATAAGGGCCGACAAAAAAAATTTTTTCTTTGTGTAAGCATATCTGGAGCAGCATTATATAACAACAGTAGCTCAAAGAACAGGGCAGATGATTGAAGAATCTATGCTGGTGCAAGGATATGCAGGTGTTAAGGCTTAAAATAAAAGCAATACACTAGTGTATAGGTGCAAAAGTGTAATAATGTCAAATAATAGGATTATCAGATGTATGAAGGTATGTATGTTTGAGTGTAATGTAAGAGTTCAAAGATGTAAGGATATAACGGGGTTTCAATTCAACAACGTTATGCATCAAGATATTGGATTAACATATGTATGGATGTATTTGTGCCTGAACAATTGTTTTTTACAGGAGCTCAAAACTCTTAAGTGCTAAATGCACCTACAGACGTACATCTGTGTTTAACTATGCGATGTTCTTGAGACCTTATAAGACTTTATAAGAGAAAGAAAAAAATTTTTTTTTCTTCTTCTTCTACTGCTATCTCTATGGCTGACAATAATATATGCGCTAAGTGGTTAAACAGACGCCTATTGGTCGAGACGATTTTTTTTTTGCTCTACTACTACCAAGAATAATTTTTTTTTCTTAAGTCTGTGAGAATACACACAGAGGATTTCATTATCCTAAACACTAAGCGTCGTCTCTAGTGAATCCCCCTGTATCGAATTCTGGAATACAACACCGAATTATACATCGAAAATCCTCCTATCGAACGTCGAACTGTACCAGAGCCTCTCCCCTGTTACTATCAGCGTTTTTTATCAAGCCTCCCAGCGTTTTTGATCACATTTTTCCATCTGTCCAAAACATCCTACTCTCAAAATGGCTATTGCTCCAATCACAGGAACCTTGAAGAAGCGTGCCGCTACCGATATCTCTATTGGTTTTGCCATCGGTTTAGTCGGTGGCTGTTACTGGTGGTGGGGATACCACAAGAACAAGGTCAACTTGAGAGAAAAATACTACCAACAATTGGCTGCTGAAAAGGCTGCCGAGGACGCTTAGATCTCCCAATATTCCTCTTCAAACATCCAAAAAATCTGCTAGCTTTCGATCTCTTGCTCACTGAGTACTAGCTTGGTATCAAAAAGAAATGCCAACCCTTCTTCGTTGAAATTTTGCGACCCTCAAGAGTCTCGCCCAGTTATGAAAATTGTCCATCTACTTCTCGAAAAATCAAAAATAGCATTGACAGCATCAAAAATTGTGTTACCCAAAAATGAAACAAAAGACTATTAAAAGTTTAGAATGTGTAAATTGCATTAGAATCACTTGTCCGTATCTCAAAACAGAAAAAAAGATAGCATAGTCAAGCAGCCATTTCGGAATACTGTTAGACTGTGTCTCCACTTTCCAGAGTGATTGTTCAACTATCTTTCATAAAATAGGCTTATGTATTCTTGAAAATAATTTCATATTCAGTTTGAGAAATCGATAATTAACAATGCAATTCAATTCAATTCAGAAAAAGAATATAATAATAATAAATATACAAAGAATTAAATCTTTCCATTTGAACATTGTTGTAGATCTTGGCCTTGCTATAGGTTAGATATCTGTGTTTATACAGTCATAATTCACCGAAATGTCGATACTTGTAATCTATCACGAATTATCAAATATTGGCACAACGTAAACATATTTTCTTACAATTCAATTACCTACAAATTAGATATTCTCAAAACACCGTAAATTTAAATTTCCAAAAGTTTGGAAAGAACTAGCAATAGGGGTTGCCACCCTGAACAAATATTTATAACAAAAGGACAATCAAAAAAGAAAAAGAAATCAAAGAAGCCAGAAAACTCAACGCTTCTAATAAATATATATATACACAATACTGGAATTTTGACTAGCTCACTTAAGGAACGTATGGAGGTGGAATATCACTGAAATTGACTAGTACATTGGGAGTGAAAAAGTCCACCCCCGTAGGCGATCCTGTAGCCCCACTAGTTGGTGACTTGAAATCAATATCACTGCTTGTCACTTTTTTATGATATGAAGGTGATGCTAACATTCTCAACTCTTCTTTGCTTATTGTAGTACCTGCAGCAGGTTTATCGGTATTTACAGCTAAAGGTTGATTAGCATTAATGCCCATATACTTCAGCCTGTTTTTCAAGTTACCACTTTTTTGCAAACCCTTTGTGTTAAGAATTATTTCATTAAGACTTCTTCCAGGAGTAGCACCTTTGACTGGAACAGGTTCCTTTTCATCATCTTTAGAAGCGGTTTGAACACAAATATTCTTATTGGACTGATCATCATTATTCTTTTTGGCTGATATCTTTTCCAAAAGGTTTCTTTTTAAGGAGCTTTCGATCGCCTTCTTTATTTTCGACGATCTTTGTTGCTCCTGAACGTAGAGAGATCTCAAATACTCAACACTCACAGACGATGAACTTAATGCACGCTTATCCCTTAATTTATGCTCATTCTCACCAGAGCTATCAACTTCATCATCTGAAATACATCTTTCATCTATTCTGTCATCGAATACTGTGCTATGGTCATCAGCATAGCTACAATCTTCTGTAAGAGAATTATTTTTCTCACCATTGAACTCAGATTCAACAACCTTGGAGTTCACAAGAGTCGACTCAGATGTATCGCTTTGATTGTCTTCAATATAACTTTTGCTGTGTTGATTCGAACTGTTGACACCGACTCTTTCATGAGCGTTAATGCCATTATTATTACCAGTATGATATGCGGCCAGAGAAATTGGTTGTTTAAGTTTGTCAGAATTGTCCACTGGCGATTTAGTCATAGTGGAACTATCTTTCTTCTTTGAGCCAAGATGGATTACTCTTCTCTTTGGTTTCTTTAGGCCTGTAGTTTTGTTTTTAACAGAGTTGTTGTAGCTCATTGTTTGATATTTGCTAACATCAACAAGATTTTTTTGAATCTTCTCAAAATCTATGCTTTCTTCAACAGCTTCATCACTAGCGCCAACATGTGTTCTTGAGGTAATCTCATTTTCAGAATTATTTTTCAAATTCCCAGAGGCCGTACCAGTAAAAAGCTCTATTGGCAATGCATTTGAGTACTTGTTATTATTGAAGAAAAAGAAACTGTTACGCTGTGTTCCCAAGATATTTTCATTGAAAAATCTCTCTATAGTTGATCGTTGAATGAAACCTTTTATCTTTGGAGTTGATAATGACAATGATTGGCGCGATGCACATAACGTTGACAATCTTAACAAATTCCCAGCAGCGAAATCTGGGCCGTCAGGGTTGATATCCATGAACAGGATAACTTTTCTGTCTGGTTCTAACTTTGAGTTATTATTAGTAGTGCTATTATGTGCTATGAGCTGTGAACGTAGATTGTTTGTCCATTTCAAAGAAATTTTGTACAAAACATTCGGAAGGATTTCTCTGAATAGTTCTCTGATCTGCTTTTCAATCTGACTCTGCAAGAAGTTCCTTATCGCTGGAATGGAATCAAAAGTAGAAGATACATGAATATTTTCAAGTGGATCATTCTTGAAAACCAAAGTCAAGCCCTTTGTCTTGTTGAAAACAACGATCACAATGCATGACAAACTTATTTCGGATAATTTCACGTCTATAGGAATCTTGAAGCTCTGATTGACCATAGATAAGTCTGGCAAAGTGAAATCATAATTGTATTTATTCACAGAGTTTGTGGTGAAAATATTCATGGGATTTGCTTGGATTTTAGTGCCCAAATTTATATGTGAATCCCCTGCATATTTGACTTTGAAAATGCCCCTGAACTTATCATCGTCAAGCTCTCCAATCTCGAGTATCTCTACCGCTGGAGCATTATGACCAAAATGTAAATCTTTGATCTCTATTTGAGACGCCAAAATACTGGGTCTTTTGCCTGAGTTCAAAGCATTATTTAGAAGACCTTTACTCCAAGAGAGAAGCGATTCTTGCTCTAGAGAGTTCCAATTAATGTTAATCGACATTTTCTGGCCGTCCGCTAATTCCAAATACTCTCAAATATCGATCCCGCTATGCAGAACATTCAAAAATAACACTGATCACCTTTGATAAATGTAAAAAAAAAAAGCAACTAAACAACCAAAAAAACTGACTGATAAAACGCCTCACCAAGTGAATTGTGAAAAAAGGTAAATTATCTTATTGGGGGAACAAAATGGAATATGAAATGAAAGGATAATGGTGGAAGGTAATATGTTTTAAAAAGGAAGGTTGATAGATGGCAATGGAAATTATGATAGATGCTATAAGGAATACTGGAGATATTAAAGGAAAGATGGATAGCTAAATGATATAAATCTTTGTTTCCGTTAAGTTCCCACAGAAATTTCTGGTTATAATGATTTTTCTTCTTTGTTACTGTTTATACTCATATTTTCATTTCTTCCTCTTCCCTTGTTTATTCTGCTAAAAAGCATAAAAAGCAAAAAAAAAAAAAAAGTGAACTCAAGCGACTTAAAAAGTAAATGTACTTGATATGCGCCCCATCAATGATAACTTCAAAAGATCTAAACGCGCAACTTATTTTATAACCGGCTCAAAATTAAGGGCTGAGCTTCTCAATTATGTGCATCACAAGTGCACATAACTAACGTTTGTGAAAGGGCACATAATGCAATATAGATCATCATCATTAGCATTAGGCATTACGATAGTATCAGCTATACAATTACACTGATAACTTTGCCAAATGATTTACTAAAAGTCCTATCAAGATATCAGAAAAGACTTCTTTTTTAATAGAGTGTGATGCCCAGGAAAATGGAAATAAAAGTTTCTAGATCAGAAAAAAACAAACAGCACTAAGCTTCCCAACCGGTTGGTAGATACCGACTTGATCCCTACAAATGATCTTGCTTTTTTTTCTTTCTGCAATAAAAATATTTATTTCTATTCTATACATCAAATCGAGGGTAATTTTCTCTATTTGCTCGTCACTTTCTGCCATTCTTCAACTGTGTAAGTCTTTTGGGTAAACGCGTGAATGTTGGCAATGATCTCTTTAAGAGCGTTGTTAACGATCCTGTGTCTAGCAAGCTTGTTTTTCTTAACAAAAAGGTCGGAAACTATCACCACATTGAAAGACTGTCCACAACCCCCGCTTTCATCTGTAACAGACACTTCTGTAGCCTGCAACCTATCGATTATTATCTGCTTGAATTCTTCGGCAGTTATTGCGGACATCTTATAATTCTTATTAGTTGTTCTATGCTCTTCGAAAACAAAATTATTTTTCACTGAGGAAACTTTGAGGCTTTTTGCTAATAATTTGCGTCTGAATAATAAATAAAATAAAAAAGTCAACTTTCTGATAACCCATCAGATCAAAAAAGTAATATCCAGCTCTTATTAGACAATTACTAATAAATTCTAGAAAACCGTGAAAAAAAAAGAGGAATGCCATATCAAGAAGAAAAAATTACCTGTTGCGGGCGAATGTTACAATGCGGTGCCTTTATCTCGACAGATCCAGGGCCCATCTCTAATGTTGAAGTCTTATCTATTTGATCACTTCTTAAAAAGCATATGCTAAAACAACATATATACATATATATTGAAAATAAAATACAATTAATTCAATTCAAGATCGTATTTATTTTAGAATCGTAGCGTTTTCCGGTCTCATCCATAGTTGACGAATCCTTCTTGTTGTCGCTGCTATTGTTTGGGCTGGTAGAAAAATTATTATTATCTTCATTTTTGCCATTTTCCGTTGCCACAATTCCACTGTTATTATCATTCAAACCAGTAGAATCACCATCACTATTTAAACCTGTATACTTCCCTGGATTGCTCCTTTTACGGATCAGCATCAACGCCTCAGATGCCATTTTGCACTCTCCACCACTCTTTTTCTCTTTGTAACTATTTCCACCGATTAAATTGTTTCCCAACATACCATCAAACTTTGGACTTTTAATAATCGAAGAAAAAGTCATTGGCGACAAAGTAAAAAATTCTGAGCTATTACTGCTTTTACTGATATTTAAAGAAGTGTTGATTTTGATACCATTATTACTGCTTCTAGAAGAATAAAAATTAGGCGAACCGTTTTGTTGAAAAGTGCTTCCACTTCCTAAGAGTCCGCTTGGAGACATTGTGATTCCATTATTATTACTAGTATGGTTACCTTTGTTCAAAAAATCTGTGAAGCTATTCATTGAATTTTGTCTTTCTAACTTAACAGGTATATCTATCAGGGGTTGAGGAAGTTGAAATTCGTTTGAAAGGTTGGTCGTCGTATTATTATTCAGTTTCATTATCAAGGAATTATCAAGATATTTGGTAGCAGGACTAATATTTGGAGAGAATTTTTTCCAATTGATAGCTGGGCTTGTATTATTGAATATTGAAATATTGTATGGCTGGTTGAGTAATGATGTCGCAGGAGTAACCGTTGTAGGAGCTGTGTAGGAAGAAGATACGGAAGAACCAGAAACAGAGTATTTACTTTGGTTAGCATTATTACTATTGTTATTTAAAATATTGTATGAATTAGTATTGCTGATATCATTTCTTTGTGTTTGAAGTTTTAAGTGCAGGTTATCTTTTGTGACTTGTGTGTTTGGCGGCGGCTGACTAACGGTATTTTGTTCCATTGAGGCTTTCGATTTATCTAGTATAGAGAAGATAGAACTCTTAAATTTAATGTCATTGCCGTTGGAATCATCATTATTGATATTATTATCATTATTAGATATTTCATTGTAGTTTGTTTCCGGATTTTTTGAAACATTTACAATGTCAAAAAACAAATGAAAGGTGTCAATATCTGTCTGCTTTATACCTTTACTTAGCAAAAATTTGTCAAAATCAGAATCATCGTAAAGATTTATAGATTCTGGATTAACAAAATAATTCAATTTGGCATCATAACTCGAGTTTTTTTTCTTATCGATTTTATCATTTTTATTCACTATTCTGCTGTATGCATTCATATATTTGAAAATTTTCATAATTTCAACGTAATTGAAATCGATATCGAGATCTCTGTATTTTTCAAGTTTCAAGTCTAATTTAGCAAATGCAATATGGTCATCGTCATTATCTTGTTGATTTACATTACCAAGTTGAAAATTTAGCTTTTTTTCTTTTAAATGCATTATCCTTATTATTTCATGCAAATAATTGATATAGTCCACACTGGCTTGCAATATAGTCAACTTATACATTCCATCATTTATCTTATCTTTGTTTGCGTCATTTGCAGATGCTGAATGTCCGTTATTATTGTAGTTGTTGTTAATTATAGAATTTCTACAAGCGGGAACGATAATTTTTAATGCTTCAAATTCTCTATTCAATTTTATTCTTCTCTTTTTCTCGATTATGGAATGAGCAGCTTTGTTTTCCTTTTTCTTTCTTTCTATTTCCTCTAGGGATTTCTCTGACAGTTTCACCTTTTGTCTTTTTGGGTTACTATTACTAGCTGATGGAGAATTACCTAAAAATGGAACGTTATCTGAGGAAATCTGGCGTTTAACATTGTTTGAACTGGAATTGTCATTAGAATTTTTCTGATAGCTTGAGGTTTTTGTGGTAGAAGAGGAAGAATTTGGTGTAATCTGAATAATTGTAGATTTGAAGGAGGGAGGAGCAGGAAGTTTAGACATCTTTCTTATTAAGTTTTACTATTGTATTGCGGTTTTTCGGGAAAAATTTGCCTATTGTGGTTGCAAAGTAGTGGATATCGCTTCTGAGGGACTTAAGATAACTTTGGGTAGTACAATGCTCTAGAATTAGTTGTTTTTCTCGCAAATAAAGGGAGATTCTGGAACTTTTCTTTTTTTAATATTTTTTTTGAATTCTGAGAAAGTACTAATTAAGTTCTTAGAGAACAGGTATTTGAACACCCACAACAGAGAGTTAGTAGTAATGAAAAGAGATAATTAGCAGTCAATAATATTAACGAAAATTGGTAACTGGAAATCAGCAATTGATAACAAAGCAATGACTATTAGGAAAAAACCGATGATTTGGTGGAATAAGAACGGAAGACTCTTGTGATTAGAGAGTACTAATGATTAAAAACAGTTGAGGATTAAAAATTTAAAAGCAAAATAGAAGTGAGAAACAATTAAAAAAAATAAAAGAAAAAAAACGAAAAATAAAATAAAAAAAAAACACCAAAACAGTAATATGTTTGGTCTTTCTTGCTTTCCAGTTCTGTGATGTGTTGTGACAGAGTTTCTAGGATTCTGGATCATAAATTTTTTCAGATGAATCTTAGTAAGTGTGCCACTGGGAGAGAATCAAGCTCTGAGTAACCGAAGGAACAAATTCAAAGGTTTCTTAACAACAATAAAACGAGGGCTCTGTATTACCTTAAAGAGTAAATAGCTGGAGAATAACTGACAATGTTTCTTGTATGAATGTAGAAGTCGACACACATATGTCTAAAAACAGTAATTTGTGTCCAACGTTGAATCCCAGATGAGCACACAGATTTCTAAAAGAAAAAAAATCACACTAAGAGTAAGCGGAAATTTTCGATCCCAATTGAAGCAAAATGTATTTTAGAAGGGCTAAAACTGAAATAATTTGTTAGCTACGTCTCTTGGGTACTGTAGGTTTATTTTTAGGGAGTGCAAAAATTTATCAACTGTTTTGAGTAGACACTAGTTTGTACTTTTGTCGCAGTTAAACGATATTTAGCTTAAAATAGGTTTTATTACACAAAATTATTTCTTCGCTTACCTTAAAGAAACCCTTTGAAGTGTTTGATTCTGTTCTTTTTGAGCAATGTTCCGCTGGATTTTTTTCGTTTTTGTAATCTGAATCACATGTGTGATTTCCTGTTTTGCTGGTGATTATTTACTGTTATTGTTATAAATTTTTTTGGCAGGGCAATATCCACGTTGATTACCTAATGCGGTGATAGCGTGCATCGATTTTATTAAAGTTTCATGTTGGCGCCATATGCCACAAGAAAAAAAAAATACAGTGGCACAAAGTGGAGCATACTTGATGAAAGAATCGACATAGCGTCGAAAGTAACAACGTAGCAGCAACTCAGCTTCGCAGTAGTCTCATTCACCGTAGGATCGCTGTAGTCTCTCAATCTAGCATCAACATGTTAGTATAGTATTAACACTGCAGCGAGGTAATGTTTTTGCGCTACTATTCCATTTTGATGATTTTCAACTTTGGTTGGAGTTAGAATGATCCAAGTGTGTTGAAAGAGTGTACAGGATTACTACAAAGACGCTGAACTTGAGGAATTCCCGGTTTGACGGGTCCCACAATGGAAAGTCCGGCAGCTGTAAGGCAACGTTTTTCGGACATTAGTCAAGACGATTTTAGTGTATCAAATACCATAGGTATATCGCGGCTATTTGCTACTTTTTGTATTTGACAACATTTGGAGCTTTTAACATTCGTCATTTGGCAAAGCCAAGAAAGCTTCGAATTCCAGATTTGATTTGTCGTTTAAATTGACGATTTCAAAATTTTAAAAAAGACTCAAAAAATTTTATCAGCTGTAATCCAAACTGATCCTACATCTAAGAGCAAAACAACTATATCTCATTAACTGTAGAACTAACAATGTTTCATCTACTAGTAAATCAAATATTCCTCGGTATTAGATCTTATATGTGTTTGTATATATACTGCAACCCCCGAATTTCGAGAATAATGGGCTCCTAGTATCACGCGATATTCACGTGATTTGAATGTTGTTGATATAATTCCTTCAATTTGAGGTCATCCCCAACATGATTACTGAAATGTTTCCCAAAACATCCTTCATTACACTTGAATGCAAACCAATTGTTACCGAGAAATTACATACACAGCGTCTTTATTTGGGCAATTTATCTCTTTGTTTTAATTGTTTTCAAATTTGCTGCCCTGTTAGTTTCGTGTCGATCATTCTTGATCATTTTGATAAAGTAGATCATCAATCTAATTCCTCTATTATGAAGCCCTGCCAAAACGTTTTGATGTGTTAATCAAAAAGAGCTCACAATATTATTGAATTTGAAGACATTCTCCAACTATTGAAAATTCTCCGACTGGAGAACAAGAAAAAAATTTTTTTCCCTAGTAAAAACCCCATATATCAAGGGTGCATATAGGATTTAAATGACGCAGAGCCATCAATAGCCATCAATATTTTTCATTACCGAAAAAGAAACGCAGGATAGTATACATGTATTTTTTTTTTCCTGCCTAATATTAGTCATCTGAAGAATATTCTAGTCATCATTTTATATTAAGTCAAGTAATTAAGTAATTCTTCAACACGTATTTAACGTTAATTTATTCTTTCGAATTTCTTGCAACTGGTGTTAATCTTAACAGTTTCCACAACTATTAACCATAGTAGTCTATTTTCTCAGTCTATAGCGAAATCTTCTGGTAGATATCAAACTTTTATCTATTTTTCTACAGAAACTGTCGTGTTGAACACAGAAGTACACTTCCTCTCGAATCGCAAGATCCAATTATAATCAACAAACATCCAGACCAGCTCTCCCAAAGGATTAGATTCCAAGCGTTTCTGGCTATTTGTGCAAAAACTGAATCCACTCTCCTGCCATTATAATTTCGCCAGCTATTATTGACTCCAAGTTTGACTCTCTCCTACAATGACTCCAAATATTAGCACCATGACCACCACTACTAAAACCAAACCAACAGCAACTCCAATTACTAATACAATAGTAATTAAGCCAATAGAAGATGTATCTGTGGATTTTTGCTCAACATTATCAGCAGAATATATCGCCCCTTTACTCCAGTTGGACAACTACGTCTTGAATCATCTCAATGAAATTTTTCAGAATGAGGTTTTCAATCCTTATTTTCTAATGAAAATCTCCATGATCAAACAAAAATACACAAAGATTTCCAAAGTGAATCAAACCGTTTTTGCAGGTTTTGTAAAAACACTTCTTGATCTCCTAGAAGAAATTAACGTCGAATATTTCGAAAAAATCCCAAATTTGCAAGAGTATTTACTTTGTCAGAGAAACTATATGAAGTTAATAAATAAAAATCATGACACAAGCGGTACATCTACATCTTTTGAAAAAAAATTGATTATGGATCGTATTGATACTTTGAGAGACTTCCACGAATCAAAAGACGATGCCAACACTGTTTCAAAACAAATTCAGACACATATAATTATACCTAGTTTGTTGAACGAAAATCATGATAGCATGTCAACTAATAAACTATTTAAAGAATTCATGCTGGAAAATTTTTCAAGAAAAGAGATAAATGCAGCTCATTTACATCAGAATACCGATCTTATTAATGAATTCGAGCAATACCACCAAAAACAAATTCAAAATGGATTAGCTGGAAGCAGCAAGGATGGTTTGAAGTTTTTTGATTTTTAAATATTCGAAATAAACAAAAAAATAGATTTTTCAAATAACAAAAAAAATCAAAACTTAAGAATTTAGTTGGTTTATTTGCATTTTTGTATTCAGTTCCCAATTTTTTCTTTTAATATATATTTGAACATTAGGCTTTCTTAATTTAGACAATATCAATTTTATAGCTTTGTTTTGGCTCAGGAAGTGTTTCGAACTATTCATTTTATCTTAGGGTTAAAGATTCCCATCTGTGCTTTGGTATTTTGGAAAGTTTGAAATCTAAAACTTTCGGCACGTGAGCTTCTTTATCAAACATCTAAAAGAGTTTCAAATTTTTTTTTTTACTTGTCTCCAATTTCACAAAAGTTACTATCAATCAATAAAGACAAAAAATTCAAGCAGTTCAACGTTCTTGAATTTATTGATTGGACAATAATAAACCCTAGTCTTAACCTCGGAAATATCGAGATTAAAAATCTGTCTTTAATACATTATTTTCATTAGAAAAACATCACTTTAATTATTATGAAGCTATCAAGCATAAAATAGCACAAATGATGTTCCCAGGTACTAGCAATTTGAGATCTCCGGACTTTTCAACATGCTTAACTAAATTCGAAAATGATACATTACTCCTAACAAATTTTTCTAAAAACTTCGATTCTTTAACCAAACACAATAATGCTATAAGCAAAAAAGAGGTTATAAACTTGGATAAAATCAAGAAATTTTTATTAATTTTCATTATAAAGTTGATCCCGATCTTGGAAAACTTTATAATCTTATCAAAGTCATCAACAGAGAACATAAATAAAACAACCGCTGCAAACAATAGATCAATTATTGGGAGGATTATTCTGGAAATTATGTCGGTGAAATCGCAGTTGAACAAAATGATTTCTTTAATCTCATTAAATGTCTCCAACTTCAGCAAATCTAATTTGCTTGCACTAATAGATCTTGATAATAGTATAGCCACTTTGGTATCAATGAATAGTCGAACATTGCCCAATAAACCTGCTTTTTCTTCTGAAAAACTCTGTGTAATCTGCAAATCGCGAATAGATCCAGAGCATGACAAATATGCTCATCACAGGAGATCCATCCATAATATCATTCAAAAAGGTGCCAATGCCAAAAAATCTTCGAGCTTTTCAGATAATGTTCAAAACATCAGCAGCCAAAGTCAAAAGGAAGACCAGTTTCTTTTAACAAAGCTTTACGAAAACGGGAGAGTGGTTCATGAGGGAAACCTCTTTCACAAAGATTGCTATAACTGGTGGGGATGGAATATTGGAGAAAAAAAACGCAGAATTAGACCTAAATCTGAAGCAATAGAGCCACTTATACTTCTTTAGCTTATCTCACAGCGCTTGATAATTGTTTGTAATAGAGTGCCGATCTATTTATATTCTGGGGTACATTTTTATTGTTTCTTTTGTATGCACTATAAAACAAAGTTTATTTGATAGATACGCACACGTCACCAGTAGTTTTTCTACAGCGCCTTTTTTTTTCTTTCACATTCTTGACTTCTTAGCAGGAAAATACTGTACTCTGATGCTTTGTTTTTCGCTCTAGTTATTATCCAAATTTGATGACAAAGAGATTTGTAAATTTTTGAGTACATACTCCTGCCAGGATAAGATTAAAATCCAAATCTAGAGTAAAGCTATGTAAATCCGCTAAATGGCGGACAGGTTTTTTTTATTTTGGCTTGATGAATAAATGTTTCAGGCGGACAATGAACCTAAGGTGATGAAGGCTTAAATACGTAAAGATCTTCATTTTTTTTTGAAAGATTGAAATGAAAATTTATTTATTGATTAAAATTTGGTAAGAAATTCCATTAATTAATGGATATGAGTAAATGCAAATGGGCTTCCTTTTTGCGGGAAAACTCAAGTATATAGGTTGATAAAAACTTTTGAAATATCTTTTTGGTAAAACTTAAGCAGAAGAATTGTCAACTTTTTTTTTGTCTTCTTCCAAGTACTTAAATGACTTCCAGATACCGAATGAAATTATGGAACCAATGAATGGACCGACCCAGTAAATCCAGTGGTAAACGGGGAAACTTCTCGCAGCTATACATGGACCAAAACTTCTTGCTGGATTCACACCTGCACCAGTGTAGTATATACAAACTAAATGGGCAATCAATAAACTTAAACCAATTTTTTCAGGGTTGACTGGATTTGATGGATTTTCAACAGCAGTAAAGAGTACAGTTGTACATAATACAGCAGTACCAAATGCCTCCAACATAAGGCCTCTACCCTTAGAGCAGCCACCACCAAGTTTATTGGCAAACAAAACAGGGCCAGGAGTCATAGCAGAAGCTGCACCAGCAGCTGCCATTCCACCAATGAGTTGAGCAATAAACATAATGAGACCACGAATTGGAGAAAGAGTTCTAGAAAGAACTAACGTAAGGGTTACAGCAGGATTTAAGTTACCACCAGAAATGCTACCAAATATATTGATACCGACTGTAACAGAGAAACCAAAACCACAAGCGATAATCCAGATCTTTGAGACGTTGACTGGCTCTACGTTGACGGTATCAGAAACCAAGAGATAACTCAAGTAATCATGGTTGGCCATATCAGCAATGACAAAAGCAAACCATAAGAATATAAAGGTACCAACAAATTCACCTGCGCCAGCCCTTAAATGACCTCTCCAAAGATTCTCTTGTACCAGTGGCTCAACTGGATAGTCATCTAATGGCTTCACTTGTAGTTCAGCAGTTGGCTCCACGGGATGTGTAGTTGCAATTTTGATGGAATTAGTACTGCCGGAAGACATCTGTAAAAGCTATACGGTATTTTTGGAAAGTATTTTATTTTCAAAAGAAATAGAGTATATCTATAAGGAATAGTAATATATTACTTTCAAATTAATAGGATGTACAGAAACAGAAAAAGGAATAGACAAAATATAGTAGACGCGAAATATCAAATAACTCAGAGTGTGAAGCCCATACGAGAAATGACAAGATGAATGGATAATGTTCACTATTTATAGACGGAGTTTCTTAAGAAAAGATACGAAGATATCTATCCAGAAGAATAAAAGAAAATGTTGAAAAATAAATTGGTTCAATTTATTGAAGACACTGCGTATATGGGTTTTATTTCATTATATTTTGCAGAGAATTTTGCTTAATTAGATAACATAGAAGGGATTTCAGGAGTGGCCCAAACTTAATTTCGGGAAAGCCGAGACATGTTGAAAAATATTCTCACACTTGCCAAAAGAATATGGAATAATATATAAACAAGAGTATGCAAGCAAAACAGAACTTTGCTCGATCCTACTAATGCATATGTATACATATTAGAAATGTATACATATAATTTCCAATATATTCTATCTTTTCCCGCAATTTATCATGAATAGTGTTCCTGTCGTGAAAAATTCATCTTCAGATCCCTTTTTTGGTCCATTATAACTAACACTGGTGTTATTTATTTACCATACAATTAATATTTTCTTTAGTTATTGTATGAACGACATTATTAAAGCTTCCTAAGCTTGTTGTAAGAATTGGCGAAGTATTTTTTTGAAGTAATTTCGGTGCAAATGCTCTGGATGGATTGGTACGAAAGAATTTTAAAGTTTGCAGAAAAAATAGTAAGGTAAGTATATAATTTTTTTTATTCTTCGTTTGCATGCTGCATATGAAAAAATCGCACTCCTTCTGTAGTGCACAAAAGGAACTGTCAAACGAACAATAGACCAAGCATAATTGTATACATTTTCTTGACTACCTGTGTGCTTTGAATAGAAACAAGGGACTCAAGTGGTCTTGATACTATGCAGTCGGGAAAAAAAATCCAGACCTGAATTTATTTTTTCTAAAGTGTATACAGCACAAAATTAAGAATATTTTTCTTGATTGACCATTTATTTTCATTTGTCTGATATTCGGCCATTCATTCAGCAAAACCTTTCAAGATAATAGCTCAAAAATATTTTATGAACCGGATAGCACTCAGAGTCTAGAGTAATTCTTTTCTTTTTTTCTTTTTTTAAGAACAAAGAGCAATCATGAAACTAAAGTAGCGCCTGCCTCACAAAAGTTATCTTTATACACTAGAAGATTGAAATCTGTTAGAGGTTTTATCAACTCGTTTATTGGGCATTTTAAATCCTGATGCACTGCAGGCAAACTTACCGAACCATAATCTTTTTTTTGACTTGTTTTTCACGCAAAAAAGATTATTATCACAACACACATTCTCATAAGCTTGAAAATCTAGCCAAATATTTACGTACAATTAAGCATCTGTACTTAAAAATCTTCGTCTTATCCACTAACGTGCATTTTGTATACGAAGGCATTTATAACAGCGATTATCACCTAACAAGGTTATCACTAAACAACAGATCGCTGTTATTGTAAAACGAATTTATTTTTTGTTCTCATTTGCATAAAAATATGGAAAGTATAGAGTATAATCTAGAATATTAGAACATAAACAATTGCGCGCAACCCTAGTTTCTGTATATGTTCTGAGATTAAAACGTAGGTTTTCTTTGTTGTTCTAAGACTTCTGCTTATTGTCCGCCTGATGGGGTATGCCTGCAGTCTAGTTTCGTTTTTTTCCACAATTTTTACTCACAGTGCACTGTCGTCTATATGCACATTAGGAGCTGCTTGGCCAAAGCTATGCAATATTGCGGAAATTTGGGATGCAGCATACATATATATGGCTGGAAAATTATAAGCGAAGCGTAAAAGACAAAGAAACTCGAGATCGAATCTGCCTGATCATATTGTCCAATTTGTCTGTGCGTATGTAGTATAGTATCCCATGTTAGAGCGTGACGTCTAGCTGATTGATTGAATGTGATCACGTGTTACACGTACATTTTTTTCAATTCACAGGAATTTTTCAAGTTCATCTCGATAAGAACTAGAAAACCAAAATTCTTACAAGACTGATAGTTTTTCTACAAATTTAATGGTTGTCTAAAGAATAGGGAAAAAAAATCATAGAAAACAGAGTTTATTTCAGAAAATAGTAAGCTTTGGTAAAACTGGTTTATCAGCACTGTTCAATCAGTAGCAGAACTGGAAAAAGTTGTTTCATCATTTAAAATCTGTTTCTTTTTGAGTTTTTTTCTTCTTTTCGTAACTACAATTGTCAGATCCGACAACAATAAACAAAGACTCTTGTTCATCATCACATATAACCACTGTTATATACTGGAAACCGAAAACTGCAGACACTCTATTCCAGATTTGGGTTCAAACCTTTGTTCAATCACATTTTGACAAATCAGATGGTGATGCATGTTTTTTCCAAGGTTCATAGGGTTAATAATAATAATTATTAGTCACCGGGAAAAGAATAGGAAAATATCATCAGATCAAAAGAGTAGACAAAAAAAGGTTAATTCAATTTCAACAAGAAAAGAGTGCAGACTTTTCAATTTTGGTTCCATTAATGATGATAAACGTTCAAGTTTCTTATGTTATCCATGGATTATTGAGCTGTGATCAGCAAACTTTTTTATAGTGTAGTTCTTCATGTAACTTGTATGGTTGGAAAACTTCAGGAAATATACTGTCTTTTATACTTTTGGGCAATGGGGAAGAAAATTTTTTTTCATTATTATCCAATGTGGAAAAAAAAAAAAAAAAAAAAGAATAAGCCGGATATTACCCTGTTTGAAAAATACGTTTTGTGCCCTGCCAGCCTTTTTTTTATTCAGTATCCAAGAAAGACATCCTATAATAAGGTCATTTCAGTGAACTAGATTTTTTTATTGGTGCTAACTTAAAGCCATTATCGTTCCTGTAGCTGAATTTTACGCGTTCCACTCTATATTGACCAAAATTACTCGATTAGTAAATATACAGATATATCCAGTAGCCCATACACCAATAATCACTAGTGGACACCCACAGCTGGCCATATAAGTAGCTTTAATTGTATTTTGAAGAAAAAGGTTCAGTTTTCTCTGATTGTTACCTGCAAGTGTCCGTAGAAACACCCAATAATGATAATATGAACAATATCCAGGATCAGACACAGCCAACACAACCAAACAACGATGACAAGAACAACAATATAGCACTGCAGCTCCAGAACGATACGTTGGACTCCGAGGTTCTTATACGGTTGATAGGGACTCGTGGGATTCAAAAGACTATAGATCTTCCAAACGACACAACCAAAAATGAGTGGATATTTGGACGGAATTCCAAAGCAGACGTGTCTTTCGGTGTCAAAATTCCCAGATTGAGCGGCTCCCACTTCAAAATTTGGTACAAGAATCCCAAGGATGTACTTATACAGGACATATCTACAAATGGCACGTATCTCAACGGCAAAAGATTGCAAAGAAATACAAACTATCTTTTACAAATGGGTGATGAGATCTCGGTTGGGGTTGGGGTTCCTCAAGATACTCTTCTGTTCATCGTGGTATATCCTCCCCAGAGAGATTCTTTGGGAAATCCTGCCAATTCTGCTATTACTACGAAAATACCTCTCAATGATACTGCAAGAGTTGAAAAAGCTGATCTACTTCTTCGAGGAATGCTGAGCATCAATGATAAGTACATAATAAAAAATGAAGTTGTAGGTCAAGGTGCTTTTGCCCTGGTCAAAAAGGCAATAGAAAGAAATACTGGCGATACTTTCGCAGTCAAAGTCATTTCTAAAAGAAAATTAGGGGCAGGTAATAGACAAAGTGTTCTTCGAGAAATTGATATTTTAATGAGATTAGATCATCCTTATATTACAAAATTGAAAGATCATTTCGAAGATGACTCTTTCTTTTATTTGGTCATGGAATTTGTACCAGGTGGTGATCTTATGGATTATGTAGCAGCACAAGGAAGCATTCAGGAAGATGCAGCAAGAGAGATACTTCGCCAAACTCTTAAAGCCATAAATTACATTCATGATTTAGACATTCTGCACAGAGATTTGAAACCTGATAATATACTAATAGCTCAAGACGATCCAATAGTAGTAAAGCTCAGTGATTTTGGTCTTGCAAAAATTACCCCCTCTGTATCCAATAACAGAAGTTCCAATGACCCTCTTGCAGATGAGGAAGATTTAAAACCTGGCACCTTGTTGAAAACATTCTGTGGTACCTTGGCATATCTTGCGCCAGAGATTATCACTGGGAAATTGAGCTCAAAAATAAAGAAGAATCGAAGATCATATTCATCATTAGTTGATATGTGGTCTCTTGGTTGTCTTTGCTACGTTATTTTGACAGGCCATCTACCGTTTAGTGGAAAAACTCAGGAGCAGCTTTTCAATAGAATCAAACAAGGAGCATATCATGATGCACCATTGCGAGAGTATAATATTTCTGAAAATGCCAAAGATTTCATCAACTGTTTGCTACAAACAGATCCAAGCTTGAGACTCAATGCTTCAGATGCATTGACTCATCCATGGATTTTGGAGGGTGAAAGCGTAACCAGTAAACAGTTAAGTTCACAAATTCAAAAATCTTCTAACATAAATTCTGATAGTAGTAGTGATGAGGAACATGATGCTATTAATGGTCGCTTACTCAAAGCAAAATCAGAAAAGCGAAAGGATATTGCCTTTGGGGATGAATCAAGCAAGTTTTTTGATAATAAGATTGCGGTCAACTGGAATAAGATGATTGATCCTGATAAGAATATGCATGTGCAGTGGCTGTCGGAGCAAGATGCTATCACGAATGGAATGCTGAATGATCAAACGCATAATTCTGTCAATCCGAAAACAAAAAGTCCAACGGTATCAGCTGCTGTTAAAGCAGATACTACAGAGTCTTTCAAGAAATTCCAGTCACAGCTTGCTGAGAAATTTGCTAATCCAGATCCAAATGGAAATGTTTTTATGAATAGTATGGCATGTGAGCAAGTAGATAATATTCCTCCTGGTACTTTAATGACATTTTTCCCTTTGAAACATAGTTTACTCAAAGAGAAGGTTATTCACATTCCTCAAACTAACAAACCATTTATGTTTGGTAGAAATAACGGAACCAACTATATAATAAGAGACGCAAGAGTATCAAAATTACACTGTACTATAATGAGAAAAAGACATCCTATAGTTGGAAATAGTTTTTTTGAAAGTCCAGCGCAAGGATTGGATGATATATGGCTAGTAGATTATAGTTCCAATGGATGTCACATAAATGGTAAGAAAATTGGAAAGGGAAAGAAGGCATTATTGAGGAATAATGATCAAATCTTACTATTTCTTGATTTTAAGAAAAAAGAATTTTTGGGTTTCAAAGTTGTTATCAACGACAAAACAGGTCTTTTCATAGATAGAAGCGACAAGCTTCTGGTTATGTCGACCTCGTCAAACGAGGATACCAAAGGTAAGCAACAATTACTGAAGGTTGTTTTTAATAAAATCACTATTGAAAAACAGGATGATGTTGATCAAATAGTTGGGTCAAAGAAGAGAAAAGCTATCTTGGAGGAAACTCAGAATTACCAAGTTAAAAAGAGGGCTTCTTTGAAACTCACCTAATATTTTCTACATAACTAGGTTAAATTAATATTAAGATAAACTATTCATATTTTCATTTGTTCTAATTATAGTAAGATTTTAGAATTGTTTATGTTTGATAAATAGTAAATAAGAAATTACAATCCTTGGTTAATGGGGGTTAAAATGGTCAAAATTTGCATAAGACCAGGGCAATATAATATTATTAACTGCATTGTATATGTAATTTTTTTTTCACAGTTTTTTTTTTCATCTGCTGCAGAATATATATATACAGCAGTTGTTATTTTTCAAGATAGGATTATATGTTGCATCTGTTGAATTTAATCAATCAGTGTTACTATTCATTTAATTGTAAGTGATATAAAAGTGAATAAACTTTTAACTTACTTGAATTATCATCAAATTTTGAAATAGGTTTAATTATCAGCTATAGGGATGTCTGAATCTGATAAAAAAACTGAAAAGCCAAGTGCTTTGGATACTACTCCATCTGATTTACTAAACAGTTTGAACGATGCTGCAAAAGAAGAACCAAAGAAAGAAGAACTAACGAAAGAAGAACCAAAAAAAGAAGATGAAAATGTCAAGACCCCAGATACTAATTTGATTAAATCTTCTTATGAAGTGAAGGTTAGATTGTCGAATATGCAAGCTGATCCAAACTCACCTTTATATTCCGTCAAATCTTTCGAAGAATTAGGTTTGTCTCCAGAATTGTTGAAGGGTCTTTATTCTATGAACTTCTCTAAGCCTTCGAAGATTCAAGAAAATGCGTTACCTTTATTGATTAGAAACCCTCCGCAAAACCTTATTGGACAATCACAATCTGGTACTGGTAAAACTGCAGCTTTTAGTTTGAATATGTTGACAAGGTGCGATCCATCAATCAAAAAGACACAATGTATTTGTTTGTCTCCAGCTAGAGAATTGGCTAAGCAAACCTTAGAAGTTATTCAAACCATGGGTAAGTATACTGATGTGAAATCCCAATTGGTTGTTCCTGGTTCTTACGAAAAAAATCAGCAAATCACTGCTAATATTGTTGTTGGTACCCCTGGCACTATTGGTGATTTATTAAGACATAAATTGATCGACACTTCTGAATTGAAGGTGTTTGTATTAGACGAAGCAGATAATATGTTGGATGCCCAAGGCTTGGGTGATCAATCTGTCAAGATTAAGAAATTGTTACCCAAAGGAATTCAGATCGTTTTGTTTTCAGCCACATTCCCTGAAAAAGTTAAGAAATTTGCAATGAAGTTTGTTCCTAATGCAAATGTGTTGGAATTAAAGCAAGAAGAGTTGAATGTTGATGCCATTAAACAACTTTGGATGGATTGTGACAGTGAAGCTCAAAAAGCTGAAATCCTAGGTGAGCTTTACAACATTCTTACTGTTGGTTCTTCTATTATTTTCACGGCTACTAAAAATACTGCCAATGAATTATATCAAAGATTAAAAGCGGAGGGACACGAAGTTTCTTTATTACATTCTGACCTTCCTCCAGATATGAGAGATAAATTGATGGATCAATTTAAAGAGGGTAAATCTAAAGTGCTAATCACAACAAATGTATTGGCCAGAGGTATTGATATTCCATCTGTCTCCATGGTTGTAAACTATGACTTACCTACTACTAGAGATGGAAGAGCTGACCCTTCGACTTATTTGCATAGAATTGGTAGAACAGGTAGATTTGGTAGAGTTGGTGTCTCTATTAGTTTTGTTCATGACAAGAAATCTTTCAAAATTTTACAAGACATTATTGATTATTTCGGTGAGATAAAGATCACAAAGGTTCCAACCGATGATATTGATGAGATTGAGGCTATTTTCAATAAGGTAGTAAAGGGAGATGATGATCTGAAATGAATTTGTTTTTAAAAAAATTTTCAAGTTAGATATTTTTTAATGAATATATAAATGTTCTTTTTTGTTGCACCATTTTCTGTATCTCAAGAAGAAAATTGATGATTCCGAAAACATAAATTTTTGTAATAAAAATGTATGATAAATATAAATTTGAATTGAATCTATTTAAAATAATCTATAATTATAGAAACATGAAAGTTATGACCAAAATAAATGATAAAAGAAAAATATTTTTTTTATTTTCTCTTTGAAAAATGCTGTTGTTAAATCATCTAACAACCAGTAATAAATGAATGTAAATATATGATTGACCATTAGAATATGATCAAGTGATAGTTATAGCCGTAACTATTTGTAAGAAGTTTCTGCATCCATATAGGTTCCAGGTTGGACATCATAATATTTGTTACTAAGACTCAATCCATTGGCAGCGCTACTGACACTAAATTCAAAATCTTCTGCAGTGATGATATCCCAATACTTATAAAGCATCATAATTGCAAAAGTATTAGAAACTGTACCAAAAAATAAACCATCAATGTAATGATTACATCCTCTGCAGATACTGTCACTTAATACGTAAATCAACACCTGGCCTAAAACGAAAAAACCAAATGCCATTATCAAAGCACCCAATGCCCAGAGATTATCTAAGACATACAAACAAAGAATAATCTGAGAAACAATGTAGAAAAACAACCAAACAGCATTTAATATGTATAAAACGATGAATAGACCCAATGTGCTTTTATTAGGAATATCGTCTCTGAATGTGACCACCGATAAGACAAAAGAAAGAGCGAAAAAAGCCAAAGTAGAAAACTGCAAAGCTAAAACCGACTTTCTTTTACCATCTTCCCAAAGTTCGAATCCTAGTAATCCATTTATCATCAAAGCCCAGCAGCAGGCAGATGAAAACCCATTTTGAACAGAAACCAAATATAAATATGTGTTGGAACCTGGTGGAGCAACACCACAGTCATTGATGATGGAAAAACAAACTAAAACAAATAGACATGTAAAAAAGAATAACATTTCTTGTCTTCCAATTGCGGTGAATTTACTTTTTATGTTGAATAATATCAATATAATAAGGACCAATACCCCAATATTGACTATCGAGTTACCTACCTGGAAAATGACAGTATTCGCAAGATCTATACTTCTGGAATAACATTTCGGGATGATTCCAACCTGAAAGATGTCATCATTAGAGGCTACTAGCGCACATAAGGGAATAGACGCCTGCTTGCAAATATCTGTAAAACTACCAAAAGTCATTGTAAGTCACAATTTGTATCCTCTGTACTGCTTTAAAATCTATGCAATATTCGATACTGCAAATATAGGATATGTTCTAGGTGCGGGAAATACTCTAGGTTATCAATAAGTTTGTCTATATTTGTCCACTTTTTCAGTGAGTTAATCGATATTTCAGTAATATTCAGATCAACGAATTACTGTAAAATATTTGTATTGGTTTTTTAATAGATGTATAATTAGCACATTTTAATTACATTTTTTTTTTCTAGTATTCAATTTTGAACCACCAAAACAGTTAGAAACATATTACCAAAGAAATATAAGATCGCACAAAAAAAAAAAAAAAGAGCAGCAGGATATTTTTAGAACTCAGATGAAACGAAACGAATCATAAGGCTGAAGAAGAGAATAGTCAATGAGAAAAACTCGAATAATCGAATTAAAAAAGAACTGAAAGATCAAATTTATTTATGTTTAGTAAAAGTAATTGTAAAGGTCCTATTTGAAGATATTTATCCACTTTGAATTAAGTGAAACAAAATATTCTGTCAATTAACCTTTCAAATATGGAGAAAATGAGGTTTCTTGAAACAAATGGTAAATACTGATTTACCTTTAAAAACTAAGAAAGAAATTTTGAAGTGGTAACTGAAGAAAATAATATTTATGTATGTGTCTCAAATAGCCAATAGATTCAGAACAGCTATCAAACCGAAGTTATTGAAGAGGATAGTTTTTTGAAACAATAGGGGAAACAAAAAAAAAAAAAAATAGGGGGCACAATATCAAGTTAAACGATCATGAAGATAAAGTTGATAAAAAGAAAATATTACTTTTGTTCAAGGCAAGATATGTCACTTCTGTTTATCTTTTCGTAGGATTCGCTGAATTTAGACGATAAAATATCGGACTCACAATCTTTATCATCACGATGAGAGAAAAAATCAACGTTATTCAAGCTATCGCTGAATGAAACACATCTACTATGTGCCAGTGCATGTTTAGTAGGCTCATCTGATTCCACACTAATACAACTACTACCATGCTCGTAAAATTCATCGAAATCCTTGAATAATTCCGGTCCCAACTTGTCAATAATATCAGTGACTTCTTGACTCAACTTCTCACGGTACTGTTTAAGTTTTATGATCGACTTGGAGCTGATTAATTGGATAAACAATGGAGGAAAAGATTTGAAAATATCCATACCAGCTTCCCCGACTCTGTAAGCACAATAGGTTGTGAGAACCAACAAAATATAGCAAAAAATAAACAAAACCAAAGGATTCTCGATGTAGCCCAAATCATAGGATCTGATGATCTTGACTCCAATAATAGAGTAGAAGCTGTAAAAAATTGGTGCTGTCACAAGTGCAGTAATAACTTTCCATGAAGCAACAACATCTTTTGCTTTCACTTTTACTGTAGATTTGGCTAATGCTTCTCTTTGTTTTTTGGCAGAATAATATCTAACCATAAGAAATACAGGCAAGAATAATGTTATTCCAGGTAAACTGAGAGCTAAAAAGAAAATCAACTTAGTCATTCTAGCAATTAATAACTTCAACGCACGAACCTTGTTAGAATTAATTGGTTGGATCTGAATTTGACGATCATTTAATCCCATCAAATAAATAAGTCGATTATAATCCTCAACAGACTTGAATAACCTGTGTATATCTTCACGATTTTGATACTGTTTATAGCCTACCAACAACCTTCTGTTAACTTCATTAACAGTAGCTAAAGGCATTTCATAGTTATCATCAAGTTTAGATTTGTATAAACGTCTAATGGCTTGAATTGTACGTAATGTCTCACGATCAGGTGCTTGAATAATCACAGATTGTAAGGCCAGTTTAATTGTATCCAATAAGCTATCAACAGTACCTCGTGGATCCTTGATATAATTTTCACCATCTTTCTTGCGAACAACTACAGGTTTCCCAAACTCAAGAACTGCTCTTGATCTGAACTTATTTGGATGGAAATAATACAAGCCTGTAGGGATAATACTAATTTCAGCATCTGGATCCATATGATCCTGTGTGATAGCCGCTATTGAGCCAAGTGCCATTATAGCAACACCAGGTTTAAGAGGTAATAACTGTGTACGATCATGAGATCCACCTTCTGGAAAAATTGCAATCATACCTTTATTGTACAAATGATTGAAAACATTTTGAAATGTTTTGTTTGTATCGACTTTTGAGCAATATTTGAAATCCAGACCACTTTCGTTGAGTAATGATTCAATAGCCTTTGATTTATCAATTGGTTTACCTAAGATTAATTCTGTATCGCTTATAATCTCTTTTATTTTAAAAGATCCCATTCCATTATTTAAACCAATTATACCCCCTTGTTCAAAATTATCAGTGAATTTTGTTCCTTTTCCATATATTTTGGTTACTGAATCGTTCTTTATATCTTCTTCTTTAACGTAAATTTTGCCATCCTTTACAGGCTTCAAATTGTCCTGTGCTCTAGGTACAGGAATGGAGCCAGTCAATTTGGCAAACCAGCCGATTACTGCTTGTTTGTATGACGATTCAGCAATGATTCCACTAATATTTCTACCCAATTTTTGCTTCAAAGGAACATAAACAACACAGCCATCAATAAATTGGTTGGAATGTGGGGCACACACCAAAATGACGGGTCCCTTTTTTGGAACATTATGAATACCAGTTATTTCCACTTCACGGAAAAAAATATGGGTAATGATGTACATTATTACAATGATTAGATTGTAGAACATATTGGATATAGTGAGCTTTTTTTCATTTATTGGGGATTTACTAACCGTAATTTTGGGAATATGTGCACTATAGATTTGTGGCTTCTTTGCCACTGACTCAGTGGAAGCCATTGGTGCCATATTTCGAGAACCTAGAGTTCAAAAAATGATATCTTTAAAGTTTGGGGAATGGTTGGGGAAAAAGTTTTCTGGTTGTTGGATTCTCAAACTCAATTGTTTGCAATCTTGAGGTACCAAAATGATAAAGAATCAAGGTGTCAGCTTCCTGTTGCAAGTCACTCCTATTATTTTCAAGATTAGTGTCAATTGGTAGCTAAAATATAACCAATTAGTTGTTGTAGCTTCAATAGTTAGAGAGTTTAAGTTTTGAAATTAGATTGTATTCTTATCGATAAAACTATTAATAAGAGAGTCACAGCTTAATTAAAGTAATCATTATCAGTATGAGTTGTATTTTTGTTGGGAAAAAAGGAAGATTAGAAGTTTATAGAAATACAGAATTTGCATGTGTGCACTGATATACATAACCAAGGAAAAGTTTCATCAATGATCAGCGCGCTAGTATGTTGGCATTTTAGAATGAGAATACTAATCCAGAAGCAAACTATTCAAAAAAGAGGCTTGTGGTATATTGTATAGATGAAAATACAAGAATAGTTTGAAAGGATAAGTTTCTAACATATATTCGTGGCGTCTTTTCACTAGAGGTTCAGATAAGATTGCGAATAACACTTTCCAAAGATACAAAAAGGGTAAATAAAGAGCTGTGAAGGTGAAATAATAAACTGTCTTGGAAAAAGAAAGATCATATTTTATACAGAGAATAAGGTGCTATCAGGGACAAATTGGTCGACAGAAATGAAGTCAGAGTACTATTACGTTGAGCTCAACACACCATATGAGGAATTAAAACCATCACCCAAACAAAACCTCATAGATCTATATAATCTCAACAGTATTGCAAATTCAGTGGCTCGTGTTAACCCAGATGGCTCAAAAGGTATCAAGTTAAGAAAATCATACAAGTCTCACATTGCAGACTTGCCTGGTAAATATGCGAATTTGCCTGAAGGTGAAGATGTCAGCAAAATAGTCTTTAAAGAGCAACATCCGCAGGACAATACAGAACAATTAAATCAAAAAGAAATCAAGCAGTTCGATATGAATTTCCTTTTGGATGTTTTGAAATTCGATAAATCTCCAGATTCTGGTATACCTGATTTCAATCCAGCAGATTTAGCTGTCAGTGATTCTTCCAAAGCCAACTCCGCTGGGTCGAATGGAGAAGGTGAAAGTAAGAAAAGAAAGAAAAAGGATCTCAATGGTGATGACAAACGTCGCAAACTTTCTTAGAAACTTCTGCTGGGAATCTCCAACTTTTTGAACCTATTCACTTTGTTTTTTTTTTAGCTCTTGTTATATTATCGTATATTTTTTGTTTATTCTTTTGGTTGTTTTATTATTGTCAGCATTTTCATCTCAGTTTTTGTCAAAATAGACTAAACTTCATTTTTTTTAAAAACAATACACTCTGCTATGTTTAACTTTTAATTTTATTTCTCTACATTGAATTGTGAATTCAGAATAACAATAATATGTAATAACGTATATTTAATCAGATTCCAGGGCGAACAAAATCGACTTATTTTAAAAATTTTTGCAAGACAAAGTCATTAGTAACATCTTCATACGAGTATTTGACATCTACTAAAAATTTTTCAAGATCACCATTACTTTCTTTTGGAACATCAAGACCAACCAACACATTCCCAACATCTTGACCGAGATTTCTGTAATGGAAAAGAGTCAAATTCCATCTACTCTTCAAATGAGCTAAGAAATCAGATAATGCACCAGGCTTTTCGGGGAAAGAAAAGGTTAGAAGCTTCTCATTTGGTAATTCTGCATTTCCTCCAACCAAATATCTGCCATGCATTTTGGCGACTTCATTATTGCTGATATCAACAGCTTCAAATCCCATTTCACTCAATTTTTCAATGATTTCTTTTGCTTCTTTTTCACGATCATTTATGGTAAACGAAGTATAAATATATGCGTTATTTAATTTCTTGCCATTATGTGCATTTTTCTCCGAATATCTGTAGGAAAACTCTGTGACTGCTCTAGGATGAATAACGCTTTGTAATTTTGCAAAAGAACCAGGTACATCTGGGATAGAAACCAACATAAACATTTCTTTTCCTTCACCAAGAACTGCTCTTTCAGCAACAAATCTAAGTCTGTCGAAATTCATATTGGCACCAGATAGTATAGAAATATAAGTATTTTCACTGTGATCCATTTCTGGGTTGCTTGAAATATATTTTTTAATACCTGCAACAGTCATTGCACCACTTGGTTCCACAATGGATCTGGTATCTTCAAAAATATCCTTGATTGCAGCACTAATTTCGTCAGTATTAACAAGAACAATATCATCAACATACTTTTGACATAATCTAAATGTTTCTTCTCCTACAGTCTTAACAGCTGTACCATCTGCAAAAGAGCCTACAGATTTCAAGGTAACTCTTTCCCCTGCTTCCAAAGAATTTTTCATGGAGCAAGCATCATAAGTTTCAATACCAATAACTTTCACATGTGGAGCTATTCTTTTAATGTATGCGGCAACCCCTGAAATCATACCACCTCCACCAACAGCACAAAATATTGCTGAGATTTTTCCTGCACTTACTTGATGAAGAAGCTCCATTGCAATGGTTCCTTGTCCTGCAATAACATATGGATGATCGAATGGAGGAATGTTAACCAATCCGTTTTGAACTTCCAAACGCTTACATTCGGATTTAGCAGAATCAAAATCATCACCATACAACACTACATTAGAGCCCAATCTACTGACATTCTTATACTTGATTTCAGGTGTAGCTAACGGCATCACAATTGTTGAATCAATACCCAATTTTTTCGCACTAAATGCTACACCTTGCGCATGATTTCCTGCAGAACAAGCTATAATCCCTCTTTGTTTCTGCTCAGGTGTTAAGTTACCAATCATGTTTGCAGCACCTCTTAGTTTGAAAGAAAAAACTGGAGTCATATCCTCACGTTTTAGGAAAATGTTAGTGTTCAATTTATTGCTCAACGACACAGCCTCGGTAAGAGGGGTCTCTTCGATGAAATCGTAGACTTTAGATGTAAGAATGAGCTTCACATAGTCTGGTGTGCCATCAGGGAATTTATCACAGTCTCTAAGACCTTCATATAATGAACTATTGACACCAGAACTTTTACTGCTGTTGAATCTACTGAATTTCAATGTTGATTTCACTAGTGGTCTTGATAGTGCGGACCATCTTGTGGTGGGTATTCTATATACTAGCATTGCGATTCTCTGAATTTTTACTAATTTCTTTTCACCTCACTCTGCTGTTATTCTGTTTTATATGAGAAATTTCAGTATCAACAAATATTGAACCTTGAGCTATTTGAATAGTCACTCTCGGTTTGTATTTTGAGTCTAAGGTCTAAGATTCTAATGAAGAAATACTATCAATGATTTAAACACTTTTCAAAATTTGAATGTTTCTCAAGTTTCTCTGAAGTGCATTTTTTTTATCTAATATATATATATGTATATATATATATATTTTTTTTTTCACGAATCTTCTTCTTTATACATGCATTTTTTTATATATTTTCAACTTTTTCACGTAGTATTATTTCACCGCAGTTAGCGGTCATTTGAAATGACTCTTCTGCAAAAATTACAGGACCTGTTTGATGACTCTTATAAAAGCTAATATCAGGTATCACAAAAATAGATATGAAGCAATCTTTCTTTTCATGAATATAATTATACCTTAGATATTCAAACCAGCAAAATTGTTAGTATATTAAAAAAATTAAATAATAGTCTATGTAAATTTGGACAGTCATCTTGATGATCAATCTTGATAATGGAGAAACTACACTAAAAGAGAGTATCAATCATATAAGACCAATTATACCATTCTGTTAGTTCATTAACCGTTAACCTTGAAAATAAGCGATCTTAATATTCTTGATTATTTTGCTTCAAACAAGGATACTCAATCATACAATTTCTTTTAAAATATTGGAAATTATAGTACATAGAACGCAATAATCAGAAGCAAGTTCTGTAATATAGTAAAACACTAAAATATGAATATAAATATATATATATGTATGAAACAATCCTATAAATCGATGCACGAAAACAATAATATTTATTCGTCATTTATTAAATTTGATATCAGATTCTTTACGTTCGCCGTGTTTGGCAAATTCTTTTGGAGCGGCTGATAAAGAGATGTATTTCTTCCAATAGATCTAGCGTCATTATTGCCAACATTAATACCTGGTACTACATTAGTATGTTGCATATCATGTGTACCGTTCATTCCATTACTATTGTTCAACATTTCTATCCGCTCATATGACGAAGTATCCATAGATGGTGAAAATTCGTTCAACGATGTCGAATATTTATCATTATGTATTAAAGATGTCTTGACATTGCCGTTTGCGTCGTATGAATTCCTATACTGCTGGATGGAATTGGGTAAATAAGACATGCTATGGAATGTTGAAGCTCCATTATGAAAAGTTCTAAGGTGCTGCTGCTGTTTTTCGTTTGGAAAGTAGTTATTGACAGGCATTCCAGAATAGTGAGGGTGATAATTCAAATCACGTCCATGATTAGTTTGTTTTATAAACCTGCTTTCATTATTTATCATAGCTGGCTGGAATGGTGGAAAGTGAGAATTGTTTGTGGCATTTTGGTAATTCATTAATTCATTACTAGAGTATGCATTTTGTATACCATTATGTGTTTCATTAATATGATAACCATGCATTGCACTGTTCAATCTAGTATCATGTAGAGTATTACTATTTGACTCTTGTTGACATAGATTCAATGTTTTATAAATTTCGCTCATTGTTATCTCGATGTTTGCTACTAAATTTTGAAGTAAGCTATTGCCAAATGATGATTTGTCATTACCAGTTTGTAAATTTTGGTCTTTACCTATATCTATGAATTTAATCCATGTAATGAACAAGATTTCTAAACTCCTTAAATAGAAGTATAAGGTCAAATCGTCCAGTATCTCAGTATCTAAAAGGCTTTCTGGTTTGAACAGGTATTCCGGAATACAATTACCACTTTTTGAATTTTTGTTATTATTAGGTACTCTGTTATTTTGACGCTGAGATACAATTCTCATAATATACGGATCATTATTCAAATCAATTCCCATTTCGTTAATTAAATAGAAAATAGATTGAGTTATTGGCGAATTGACTATATTCTCAACATCCGGGTTTACCTGTTTAACTTTTTGTTTCTTCTTTGAGTTTTCAGCTTCGTTTTCATCATTATTTGTCTGAATTTTATTATAAATTATTGCTGTCTCCTTTCTGAAACCGTAAAAAATTTTTAGCAAAACTAAAAATGTCTCAACTAATAAGTTGACAAAATTCTTTGGAAGTTTCAAAAAGTATCTCAAAAATACTAAATTATTATAAGGAATTGTACTAGAATTTATTGCGATGAATCGTGAGAGCATGTCATTATCCATATCAGAACTTGATTTGTCAAGACCTGGTTGAGATGAGTATATCAAGTAGCCAATGAAAAGAATTGGTAGAGAAGTTAATCCCAAATTATTATTTACCACGATTTTATGCTTATGATTCTTTTCAGAAATGAATTCCACAAGCCTTCTAACCGTTGTGTGACAGTCAAACCCTTTGAGAACATCAAAAATGAAAGAAGTGAACAGTGGCATATGAACTTCTTTATTTTTGGGTTTACCACTTGCGTGAGAATCAGCAGTCAAAATCTCGTTTGTTTCATTTAATTTATCATTCGAAGACATAAATCCTGAATTTGTGAAGACAAATTCTTTGATGGTAATGTACAATAGGTTCCAGTAAGTTTCGTGATTCGGAATAATAATGTAATCTATCAACAAGTCTTGAATTAATTTCTTATCGCAGTTCACAAGGACTCTTTTCTTCAACAATATGATGAAATTATACATATTTATTAAATCTTGATTTATGTTATTATTGACGATCATATTGGAAAAATTATTAATGTTGAACATATAACTTGAATTGGAATTAAAGCTGGTTCTGTTGACAATGTTCAAATTAGGCTCATTA
The DNA here is from genome assembly GCA_002564245.1 of Saccharomycopsis fermentans. Classification (NCBI taxonomy): domain Eukaryota; kingdom Fungi; phylum Ascomycota; class Saccharomycetes; order Ascoideales; family Saccharomycopsidaceae; genus Saccharomycopsis; species Saccharomycopsis fermentans. Next base: position 883,497 of record JNFW01000001.1, read on the forward strand.
GGAGAATGAACTCCATGAGACCTTGAACCAAAAGATGAAACATTGTGTGTGTGACTGGCAGTTGCATTAGTGGCCACATGTGAAGAATAAGGTACGTTTTGAAATAATGAAAACTCAGTATCTTTATTCTGAAGAGTCTTGTCTATGTTGGATGGAGAAGGCATACAAGATGTACCTTGGTTATCCAAAGTGAACCTTTGAAAATTTGAATTAGTATTGAGAGATTTATTAGCAATTATTATCGCATTATGCATGACATTTTTATTTGGGAATAGATTCGTAGATTCGCTACAAATCAAACTTTGGAGTTCGTTGGATAGACCAAATATAATACAGCTTTCTCTGAGAGTTAAATTTTTGAATGTACTATTTGGGAAAATAGCACCAGATAACGAATTTGTGGAATCCGTATGATTCAAGGCAACCATATTTTTCAACAAGCTTGGTGATTTACATAAACCTGTTAATGCATCTTTCAAAGTTTCATTAGAAAGAAAATCAATTCTTTTGTTAATGTCGATTACTTTGTTTCCTTGTTTGTTGACCGATTTGATTTTGGTTTCTGTTGACATCAAATGATAATCATTATTTGTCGGCAAGATCTTGTTTAGAAACAAAATATGAATTTTTGGAGGGGGAGCGTGAAAATATAATGTATAACTTGATAAGATGTAATAGATATACCAATAGTTGAATAATTCACTCTCAACGTAGGAATTTAAATTTCTTGAAGTAGCTTCAAGTGATAAAATCTCTGGAGGAACAGGCAAGGCATGTGATTTGTAATAATTAAGGGCGCTCATGGATATGCTTCCATGTAGCGGATTTTTTGCAGTCAAAGGATTATGAACGAACTTGTTCGAAATCAATAAATAAATACATTCATTAAGGGTTTGAAACACCTTGTGAATAGATATCACGCTGCATTGGTCTAGAAAATGCAACTCTTGCATGAAGTTAAGAGAGACAAAAGCGAGTAAAGTCAAAGGCTCGATAACTTCTTCGGGCTGCAGAAGCTTTCTAGTAATCAAATTCCAGCAAGTCTTGTAGAAACATATGCAATCATGGAACTGTCCCGATTCTGCAGCACCAAAGGAAAGAATTGCATGGAACAAGGCTGAATTATACACGGAATTATTGTGGGACTTTGTATAAGAGCTTTTATTGGACGTAGAAGATTGGGAAAGAAGAGGATTTGCCGTAAGGTTTAAAAGTTTGTTTAGATTCAAAACTATAGGGAATTTCATATTGGATATGGTACCCCACGAAATCAAATAGTTAGATATTTTTGAATTAGCTACCAAAGGTTTAATTGGCGGAGGAGGTAATGCGGTGGAGTCCACTAGGATCCCATCTCGGAGGTCTAATTTTGAGAATTTTTTTGCCAAAGTGAGCAACAAGATGAGATTTCTCTCAGAAAGAGAGTAGAAATTTGATGACACAATAGTGCTAGATGATAATGGTTCGTCTTTAGTGGAACTTGAAACAGAAGCTCTGCGATTAGGACTTGATCCGGGGTCCGAAATGTGTTTCGAAGCTGAATCGGACGGCTGGAGATCTTCGTGATCTTGTTTGATACTTTCTGGGAATTTTGTTTCAATGTTCTCCAGATCTCCAGAAGTTTCTGGGATCTGTGACTTGCTGCTGGCTGGATCAGAAGCTGTGGTGGACTCCGAACTTGAAACCAACGACTGCTGTGCTTTACGATTCTCATTTGTCATTCTCAGCAGTGTCAACAGAAGGGCCAGCAGCAGAGTCTCAGCAACACCACCCACACTATACTCCGACTGGTCCTGTTTTATCTGTACCACTGATGCTTCTTTCTCGCTTGTATTTTCAGCAGCATTTTCGGGCAGTAGTATTATTTTACTGATATCTGTACTACTTATGTTGAATGGTAAGTCTTTGTAGTTCTCTTCCTTTTGTGCAGTTGCCAATCCTGTCTCGTTTTTGTTATATCCATTTTCAGAAATTTCGTTGTGTGGGGTAGTCGTAATCCGCGAATTCTGCGGGTTCATGCGCGAGTCCTGCAGGCCGCTGTGACTGTTGCTTTTATTCTCGTTGCCATGTGACAGAATCTTGTAGCTGCTATTATTATTTTCTTGGTGGTTGGGGCTATTGCGGTCACTGACAGCAGGCGCGGGTGATGAAGAACCATTTGAGGAGGGAATGATATTAATAAGCTTTGAAGTATTGGACTCGTTGTGCACAGTGCGAAGATGACGTTGAAGCAAGTCGCGTCTAACAAACTTGGAAAAGCATATGGAGCATGAAAAAGGTTTTTCGTTTGTGTGAGATCTCTCATGACGTGACTTATGTTCGGACCGCGAAAATGACTTTGCACAAAAAGAGCAAATATAACGGCGAGCTGGAGGCATGATGGTATTGAGTTTGTTACGGGGTAGCCGTTAGTTGGAATAAGATACAAAAAAATTTTTTTCAAAAAAGCTGGGGAAATCAAGAGACGTTGACAATTATATACCCCAAAGTTTTAGTTTAGCGGAACACTGGTTTTTGATTTTTGGAAGAAATACACCCGCGGTGCTGGTGCAATTAAGAAACGTTTTTTTGTGCCGCTTCAGAAATCAAGTTGGAGGAGATTTCTCTGGGGTAATTAACCAAATAAAATAGAAAAAAAAAGAAAAGCGAAAACTCAGCTGTTGATACTGGGTATTCCTGTTGTGCGTTGAAATAGGAAACTTCGCTGGAATATTGGTTCTCAATTATATTGTCAGAGATTTGTATACTGGATCTAATTGACCTTGAATATCTCGAATTTAAGTCAGAGCAAGATCAATTCTTTTTTCAATTTATTCTATTCTTTTTTTTCTTTTTGCTTTTGGTGGAGGCCGTTTTGTTGTAAGTTTGTAACAGCACGATGAGCGAAAAACTAATTTTGTATGAATCTCTTCGATAATTGCGAGCAAAAAACCTGTGACATGGAAGTTGTAGGAACCACTCGACTAATCATGAAAAGATCCCGTAATGTTAGGATAATCGAGCTAATTCTCAAGATTCACTTTGGGAAAAAAAAGTTTGGGAGATAACTCAAAATAAACAAGTTGCACTAGAGGTTTACAACTAGCTTCTTAAAACTAACAGGTTGGAAACCAATTGATACTTAAAGGTTTGAAAACCAATTGATACTTAAAGGTTTGAAATAACTTCTTGTTGCTGAAAGAATATGTTCAATATCCCAACTGGAGAGCTAGGATCAATAACTTTATCAATTAAATAGACAGAATCAAAGTATTCGAAACAAACGCCAATGTAGGAAATGCTAGAGACTAATGGTATTTTCACTCAACAGCTCTTGTTAATTCTAAGATTTTATCAAGATATTCAGGGAAGAGTATTCTGATTTTATTGATTATAACTGTTCTCTGATTATTTTTTTTTTTAAAAAAAAAAATGAAAACAAAAACCCAAGATTTTTTTTCTCTCTCTGCATTGCCCCTCTCAGTCTCCCCCAGTCATCATGGTCCCGCTTTGCTACCCCTCCTCACACCCCCGTTTCCCCGCCTCCCCTCCTTGAACCCCATATACTCAAATAGGAAATTTTCGGGCTTATCTCAAATAGACAAAGGGTTATTAATAGCCTTATGATGATTCAATAGCCCTAATAATGAAGATATATTATTATTAAACATTTCAAAACAGCGCTAGATAATAGCCTTTCTCTGTTAATAACAATTATTACTAATGACTCAATCATATAAGAGATATCGCTAGCAGCGCTAGAATAATTAATTTTGCAGGTCCGTGTGAATATTAATGGATAGTGATAACCGTACATACAATAATAAGCATACATGTTACTATAAACTTAATAATTTTATAATTAAAGTTATTGAATATAAATGATATCGTTCAAAAAGTCATGATAGGAAAAAAAAAAAACACAATAATCATTTCTCAAGTGAAATCTTGTCAAAAATAGACACTTCACTATATCTACTTTTAATGCGTCATAATTAAAGCCTGCAAAGAATAACTAGGCCAGAATTGTAAAAAGTAACAATTGTAATTATAGTTGAAGATAACTTCTACTGTATAACGAAGCTTCATCTCCATATACGCCACTATTTCTTCTGTCAGGCTCACAAGTATTATCTTCTGCTTCCCCGTTATTGAATCTATCATCTCCACCAGGAACATCACTATCTTCAAACTCGTCTACTGCTTCATCTTCGTCACAAGCATTGTCATAGCTAGCTCCACCACGCCAATTTCTGCCTATTGCCCGACGAGCATCCTCCACCAGCTCCAGTAGCCCCACGACATCGTAGAAATCAAAAAAGTCAGCACTCTCAAATCTAGCCTTTGCCTTCTCAGATAAATGTGCTGCTCCACACACTTGCAATCGTAATATCTTTCCCTGTCTTACAATCTTACAAAGACAATGGTCGAGTATCTGCAATGCAGAACTATCTATGTACTTCATTTTGGATAAATCTAGTACCATATACAGAACCATGTCATTGTTCTCTGTTAAAAGTTTCATCAAACGCATCCGGAAGTCTTCAGTGTTAGTAAATGTTAACGGTTCTGGAACTTCAACTAAAATCGTCGCATCATCATCAACCAATTTCAATTGGATTCGCGATTGGGAACTATCCTTAATCATTCTGAGTAGTGAATATCCACATCCCAAAGTTATTCCCAACTCTATTGAGGAAAAAAAAGTAGCTGTTATAGTGATTAAAAATGTAACTATCTCATTATATCCACTGCATCTCCAATGGTATGCAATATTCAGAGGCGCCTCTTCCAACAAAGAGATACCTATAATCATCGATATCACTGACAATAAACATTTAGGCAAATAATAGATCAGAGGCAATAAATAAAGTGTCATGAACAAAGTTACTAAACCCATGACTGCTCCTGACATTGTACTTTGAGCTCCTGATATATAATTAACTTTAGAACGTCCATATCCTCCAAATGATGGTAATGCTGAAAAACATGATCCAAGTATATTGATCATACCTAACGCAATTAATTCTCGATCTGATGAAACTGATAGATCAAGATTCATTGCCATTGATTTAGATGCTGTGGTACTTTCAAAAAATCCAAGAATAGCAGTAACATATCCTGCACTCAAAAGAGTACTAAAAAAGTCCTTTAAGTGATATTTTTGAAATTTCCATACTGGAAACCCGAATCTCACACCTCCCGAGCTGACTTCACCAAGAACATCCACGCCATATCTATCATCGAATTCCATTAAATATGAAATAAAAGTAGTTATGATTACTGTAACCAATATCTCTGGAAAGAACACTGTGAACCATGTCAAATGCTTGAACCTTTGTTTATTCAATTTTTTTTTTAATAATCTAGTGCAAAAAATCATCAAAAAGCATACAGCACTTATTATAACCGTTGGCGCATGTGAATGATTGAAATTCTCGATCATAAATTTGATCTTATCAACTGGCGAATGTTGGTGGCCTGGAAGTTTTTGAAAACTTTCCAGTAACTTTAGTTCTTCTAATAAGGCATTTATGATCATAACTAGGCCAACACCGCTTATGAATCCGCTTAATAGAGAGCCATTTAAAACGTTCTCCAAAAATCCGCATCTGAGCAATCCGGCTCCAAGTAATGAACCACCGGCAACTGCGCTTATCACCACAACCAAATCTGATGGTGATAATTCCTTGTTATGCTTTATGATTGGTTCTACTGCTTGACCTACGACCAAACTAATGGCACCCTCAGGCCCAACAATCATTTGAGGCACTGTTCCAAACACAAAATAAACTAGGGGCAGAACAATTAAGCCGTAAAGACCACACGTCGGAGAAACATGCGCTAAAGAAGTGGCATAACTTAAACATAAAGGAATTTGAAACGAAGCCAAAGAAATTCCAGCAATTATATCCTTTAAAAACTTAAGGCTTGTATATTCTGGCCACCATTCAAAAATAGGGAAATAATATTTCATCAAGGCATTTCGTGGTATATCATCTATCCGATCTTCATAAAAATGTATATTCAGCGAATTATTGAATTTGTAAAAAGTATTTTTTACTTTTTTTCCTATTTTGTTCAATACACTGTGGGAATATCCTTGATTCTGATTCTGAGATTGGTTTTGATTGTTACTCCGTGAAAATAATGCACTGTCACTACGCACACTAAAAGTATCAAACGGAATAGAGTTGTTGATACTTCCGTAATTTGTGAATGATCTATTGCTTTCACCAATCGTATTTGAATTTGCTGTATGAGATTGAGGCACCGAATCGTGAGTGTTAATATTACCATATGATGCTAATGAGTGGACACCAACTTTTGTTTGGCCCAACGATCCGGAATCCGTGCCCAAAGAGGTTCCTATGTACGGTGATGAAGAAAGCGCAGATCGTTTTGGAATAGTATTTGACTGATTTTTCATTGAGATAGGGGAGGATGGTGGCATTCTCAAATTTTTCATACTATTATTGCTATATCGTCTTTGTTGGAGCAGCACTGCTGCTTTATTTGTACTTTTCGGAGAATTCCATTGGCCCCTAATTCTGGGTGAGTCTTTAAGAGTTGGTGAGCCAAGATTTGATGGATAATTCGAGTCCTCGGAACTTTCTAAGAGGGAGAGATCATTTGACAAAGGAGAGGAACCAACAGCAGGCAGAAATTTCGGGGTAGACGGGGCTGAATGAGAAGTTGAAGCTACCTTAATAATGATACTTCCGTCCTCAGATCGACCGTTTTGTCTTGCATCGGGAGAACGATTTTTGTTTTGGCAATTGAATGTACGGTTACTGGCTCTATAATTTGATCCTCGTGCATTATCAAGTCTGCCATCTATCGAACAATTCAATTCTTCGCTCCGGCTTCTGATATTTAACTTTTTCGATTTAGTACCTGACGTAACGATGTCATTCATTTTAGGACCCAGCATTTCAATATTTCCTTGCTTTTCCAAATTTTTTTCTGGTTTCGTCGAGTCTTCGGAGTTCGATAGCACCATGCTAGACTCTGCTTTTTTCGGAGATAATTCATGAGAATTTTCGCCAATATTGTTTGCAGAACCGCGAGAATTAACTTTATTCTCGGGATTTGAATCTTCGGTCATCTCATTAATAGTATAAAAGCCTAAATTCTCCGTGATTTCTTGTATCTTATTTCGTAATAAGAGACACGGTATTTATGAGAACCTTCAAAAACTCGGCAAAAAGAGAGAGAGATAAAAAAAAATTATCAAAAGAGTTCAGTTTCAACAACTTTAAGTCTTCACTTAACAAATTTTGAGTCTCATGAATCGTTGGCCTTTCTATAAATGGATTCAAACAGTTGCCAACATCAGTTAATAGACCTGATATTTGGTATGATTTCAACTCCTTTAGCAGTGATTGGACAAGTCCTCAAGAGAAAATCCAAATCCAAAAGTAATCATAGAAGCTAATCATCAGCCCGGTGCTCAAAACCTAGTCGTATTTATTTAATGCTTTCACTTTAGCGATAGTTTTGTATTGCTGATATCAATATGGCTCAATGTAAACAAATTAAAACTTGATTGTGTAACTGATAATCCAATAATCATTGATGAAACCGCCAGAGTGAATTATCAATCGATCAAATTCGTATTGTTTCTTTTGTAATTCTTGGAACTAAGATTTCAGACTAAAGACGAAAAAGAAAGAAAAGAAATACTAAAACACTAATAGCTTCATCTTCAAAGCGCAGGATCGCAGGAGCTAATTATACTCATATTGATAAGCAGAGGCCACTGATCAACGGATAAAACCAATAAACAGTTTACAATATATTGCATTGAAGAGACTTTCCGCACCAGAATTGACGAAAATGACAACGCCATCAGACCAAACTAAGAAAGATAGTCCAGTTGCACCACATCTTACGGAGTTTCAAAAAATCATCTCATCAAATTTGACGCCAGATCAGGAAATAAGCAACAACACAACAATTAAAACCACTTTCTCTACTACACTGCACGATTCTGATAAGTTTCGTCTACATAGAAAGCCGTCGTTCACCTCATCATCTATAAACTCTAATATATCGCTTACCCCATCAACATTGGCAGATTTGCAACATTCTATCATAACGTCAAATGACCGCAAAGAATTCGATACAATGCTCAGCACATTGTTGAAGGCATCATCCTCCTACAGTGAAGCATTGACTACAGTATCAAAAGCAGCGTCTGAATTTGGATTTGCTATGGAGAATCTAGCAAAACTGAAGGGAGCACAGGATCACTCAGACATGTTATTGGCTTGTTCAGGGCTACACTTGTTAATATCGAACCATCATCAGGTTTTATCATGGACAATCCAGGAGAACTTTTCTAAGAAGTTCGAGTCAGTTATAAACAAGTTCCAGCGTAAATGCAAAGATAATGATGTTCTTCTTAATGGAGAATTGAAAAATCGAATCAAGAAATTGAAGGTCTTGGAAAAAGAAAACTATCGAATCTTCAAATCCAAAAAGAGAAACCTTTTTTTGTATAAAGAAACACTTCAGAGAATCAACAATCAGATAGATTCCATAGATACCTTAAAGGTTAACTACTATGACTCCTTGGGAAAACTTATTCTGGATACAAGCTCCAAGATAGTGAGATACGGTCAAGTAATATCAAAAGCAGAGTTTGAGATATACGAAAGTATAGCCAGAAAAGGTTGGACCGAGGGTAGCTCGAATGATTTAGTGTCAAATTGCTCAGATCCTTTTGAGCTTTACTCTGAAGATGATAATCCAAACAACGGAATTGGTGAACAAACACCTCGGAAAAAATTCAATGAAGAGGACGATGAAGAAAACTCACTGTTCTGTTCTACAGAGTCACAGCGAGAAACCTCTGCAGATGAATCGGGCGATTTATTTAGTAATGGAAATATTAGTCCGCTCAAAGTGAATAGCAACAATGAAATTTCTTTCCATACTAAAATCAACGAGCATCAAACTTCTAAAGTCTTGAATTCTCACAGCAAGATCCGCTCGCCGTTTCTTAACCAAATCAACAGCAATAAAACGTCTATGCGAAACTATAATAGCGGCACCTTTACTCCTAAATCTCCTTTGATTTCTTCGTTCAATAGCAGCAGAGTTTTGGATCAACCATTTGTAACTTCACCAAAATCAGTTCTGTCTGTGGATGCCTCAAAAAGTCCTACTACAACAGCAAAATCCGCATCACCACCAGATCGTATCGATGAGCGCTCTAAATCTACGAAAGAAGTTTCGTCTCAACCTGGACCAGACGAAAATGGGGTGCCCGGGAACTATGATTTTATAGAGGGTCTACGAGTGAATCTTGCAAAAGAAATGAACATTAGCAATTCAGATACATCTGCCAACGTTAATGACCACGATGAAGATGCAGACAAGACGGATGAAGCAGACGATACTATTATTGCGGCGTCTTCGGAACATGGAGATACAGATGATGATGATAATAATTCTTTATCTTTACCCAATGCTGTGTCACATTCTCCAAGATAATTGTTTTATCTCTACTTGACTCATCATAATTGAGTCATACATAATAGTTTATGCAATTTGTGAGGCTTGATCACATCAAATAATTCATTACTCCTTTTGTATTCACACTTTTTCCATTAGGTTTATCAAGTCTTCAAAAATTATATTTATTAATTATGTTTATAATTTTTTTTTTAACCACTGTGGTGATAGATTAGATCTGGTAGTCATCTGACAAAAATAGACAATATTGAAAGACAGGAACAGAAATAAAAAAAAAAATCTTGATACGAGAAAAACGTAAAATAACACATATAAAAAATCAATTCCATCAATCAATTGTTGAGTATATGTATTTGAAATTCTGTTCTGTATTCCTAATATTTAGTTGAGTATCGTACAGTTTCTCAGCTTTATAGATATAAAAGTAATTCAATCATTATACTTATAAAGTTTATTTCATTTTGCAAAAGTAGATTACTGCGATTAAAAGAAAACCTACTAGATTTGTCGAACAAAAACGATGAGCTCCAAGATTACCAAACCAATCCCGGTCACCCTATTATCAGGTTTCTTGGGGAGTGGAAAAACTACTCTTTTGAAATACATTTTGAGTGAAAATCACGGATTTAAAATTGCAGTGGTAATAAATGATTTGGCATCAGTCAATATAGATGCAAAATTGATTCAGAATGAAAAAAATGTTTCGATTCGCCAACAGAAGGAAACAATTATTCAATTGGAGAACGGATGTGCCTGCTGCACGCTTAGATCTGACTTGGTTGAGCAATTGATTAGTTTAGCTGACTCAGGAAAGTTTGATTACATCATTATCGAAGCCTCTGGTCTAAGTGAGCCGATGTCTGTTGCCCAAACATTCACTCCAGAATACTCAAAAAATTTAGTTAGTACTTATATGACAAAACTTCAGCTGTTGAAATTAGGTCATTCTTCCATTGATGAAATGACTTTAGAGATGAAACAAGCTTACTGTCTTATTGAAAATGTCATTAAGTTGGGTGGCTTGACCAATATTGCTAGATTAGACACTGCTGTCACTGTTCTAGATGCATTCAACTTTTTAAGCAACTACGAGTCATTTGAGCTTACCACGACTTCTGATGCCAAAGCTGCAAACGAGCCGAAGAACTCCTCCATTACGGATTTACTCATTCAACAGATAGAATTTGCCGATGTAATTCTCATCAATAAAATCAGTACCATTAAGGAGCAGAAGAAAGAAGTTTTGGAAAAAATTATGGCTATCATAAACGGTCTAAATCCAAAAGCGAAAGTCTACCAGACCGACTACTGTAAAGTTAATGATTTGGGATTATTATTAAATACTCGGTTATTTAACTTTGAACGAGTCCAGAAAATGTCTAGTTGGATCCAGTTTGAAAATTTGGCCGAAGTTTATGGTAATGAAAAACCAGGCATTAACAAAGAAAAGAATACTACACATGGCAAACATGATAGCCACCATGAAGTCAGCCATGATCATGGAGATAGTCACGATCATAAGCACAACCATGATGACGATCATGATCATAATCATAATCATGATCATAATCATGATCATAAGCATAACCACGACGGCAGTTGCTGCAATCATGACCACGCACATGAAGATAACCATATCGAAAGATACGGAATCAATTCTTTTATTTACAGTTCATCCAAACCTTTTCATCCTGGTAGATTAGATAGATTGCTTAGAGATAAATACATGTTGATTAAGGAAGGTGAACCTGAGGATCATGAAGATTTCGATAATTTGGATGATATGACTGAAGGTCGTGAAGATAATAATTTAAGTACAGGTGACAAAAGATCATCAGCAGATCCTTCAATTCCTAGCAAGAAACTTAAGTCGGACAAAGAAGACGAGAAAGTTCCTTCCTATCCTGATTTTAGTGTTCCATCAAACGAAGAGTTGATGAAAAACAAAAAAGATTCCGTTTTTAAGAATGTTATCAGAATAAAAGGTTTCGTTTGGTTGGCAACTAGTCTTCTTAACAAGTGTGAATTAGGTGGATCTGGTCAATTGATTAGATTTCTGTCATCAACCCCTTGGTTGAATCAATTCACTTTACCATTTATGTTCCCTATGATTGAAACTTACAAGGAAATCAAGGCTCGTCAGATGAAACCATCTACTGAGATAGATGATGATCAAGATATTGATACAACTGGCGTTTTTCTTTCATCCGGCGAATTATCTGACTTATTATCTGATACAAGCATGCCAAAACCAAAAATTCAAGAAATTGTCAAAAGCGAATTTGGGGATGCATCTAATGAGGTTGTATTTATAGGTTTTGACTTAAATAAAGCAGAAATTGTTGAAGATTTGGATAGATGTTTGCTCACAGATGATGAAATGAAGTATTTCAGATATCTTAATTTGGATAAGCTTGGTCTTTTCAACGCTCCGGGTGGTGAAAATGAAGAAGTTCTTCAAAAAATTGGTAAGCCTGCAAATTATGATGAAGATTTGAAAGAGTTTGAGCTTGATTATCAAGATGAACAGGTTGATATCGTAGAGATTGAAGAATTGTTGTATAGCAAGTTTGGGGATGATTATGTCCCTTTCATCTAAATCAAGTTATATATAATACATAGTTAGAGAATTCATAAGATCATTTATTTGTATATAATAGTCAAATGATTGTTTATCTGATGCACATAAATAGATTAATTTAAATCTGAAATTCTGAATTCATCATTCCTATACCAAAGATACTGGGGAAAAATACACAGTACCTAAATGACTATATATCCAAGCTGATTTCACCTTGAATTTCTCTTAAATCAGAATAACAAGCTTTCAAAGGAGTAACACTGATGTTACCATCTGTAACAACCTTTCCGTCGTTCAAAAAATCAGTTTCCTGAATTCCTTTGTGAATGTAATCGAAGTCAGGGGCCCATTTATATTGAATAGCGTTTTTAGTAGTTATATCAATTATATCTGTGTTTTCATTTCCTGATTCGTTGGTCTTGGTTGGGTCCACGTGTTCTTCTTTGAAGATTGAAATCCATCTGTTATGTAATATAGGAGCATATAACACTTTAGTATTACCTTTTTCTAACAAAGATGCAAGCAATGGAACATTGATTGAGTACAAGTCAACGTCAGAATTCCAATTTTTATACAAATGGTCAATGAGCTTAACAGAAATCTCAGCAGCTTTCATTAGTATAGAATCTTCAGTTTCCTTTGTGATGTATCCGTATGAGAGGCCAATGGATTTTTTGCTATGAATTGCACCTTCCATAGCAGCACCAAGAGTACCAGAGGAAAGAATGTAAGCAGCTGTTGAGTTCTTACCTACATTAGGACCCGAAATGACTAAATCAACAGGTCCTTTCTCTTTGTACAAATGGTAAATACCGATATCAGCACACGACGCTGGCGTACCATCCACAAGAGCCCATTCTTTCAAATCTTTGTTTTTTCTGAAGGTCTCGTTTGGCAACGGGAAAGGGCCGTTGAACGAGTTGGAATTGATGTTTGGATATATGAAAGAAGCTGTCAATTCTTTGCCAGCAAAATGGGCCTTACTGATCCAGGAGCGCTGAACATCGGGCAAAACAATGCTTAGATCCCAGTCTGTGTATTTGGCGATTGCATCCACGAAGAATCTAATGTAAGGGGAAGAGACGTCGTTTGGAGGTCCGTCATCGTTGGTTAAAAGAACATGCATTTTCTGTTAAAAAAGGCCTTTTTTTCCTTGGTTTAATTTCTCTTATGGCTTAAAGCGATCTTTCTGTGCTATTTTTGTACCACAAAACAGCTATTCTTGAGGTAGTAGAGTGTATAGTTGTGTTCTGAACCTGGCAGAGGGTCCTGGATCAATTGAATCTGCAATCTCTTAGCATATATCGATGATCCATTTCAGAATATCAAGACGTTTAGGTGTAAAATATCTAGAAACCTGGATTGACTATTTGCACCTTCAGCGTGCGTTTATACTTATGGCTTTTCATGAAATTCTTCAATTTTTTTTTTCCAAAAAATTTTTTTTAAAATCCTGAAATTTCAACATATAATAATAAATAAACAGAGTAAGAATTGATCAGACACAAGTGAATAAAACTGAGATACCCTGATCAAAAGAAAGCATTCTTCTTCGAGAGATACGTAATAAGATAAGAGTCTTAGAACTGATAGAATTGTACTCGAAAAAAAAAAAAGAAAAGAGTAAGAGGAAATGTTCAGCTCAGTTCAAAATAGTTTGAAAGCGATCACAAGTCAGCAGACAAACTTTGTCAGATATGTATCATTGTTATCCAGCTTGAAGCCATCGCACAACTCCACAAAAACTGTGAAAAGGCTAGGTAGAGGTCCTTCCAGTGGACATGGTAAAACCTCTGGTAGAGGTCAAAAGGGTCAAAAGGCCAGAAGTTCAGTGAAATCATGGTTCGAAGGTGGTCAAACTCCTATTTTCAAATTGTTCCCAAAAATTGGGTTCACTCCAGTGACATCCTTGAGCTTAGCAGAACTCAACTTGAATAGAATACAGCAGTTTTATGAAACAGGAAGATTGAGCACCGACGAAGTGCTCACAATGAAAAAAATGAAAGATATCGGATTAGTTACTGGAAATATGAAGGATGGTGTCAAAATTTTGGGCCAAGGTAAAGAAGATTTCGCTGTTCCAAACTTGAAAGTCCAAGCTACCAGAGTCTCTGCTGACTCCATCAAAGCTATCGAAAGTATCGGAGGAGAAGTCACTCTTAAATATTTCAATAAGCTAAATTTGAGAAGCCACTTACACCCAAACTGGTTTTTGAGAAAATACAACAGAATCCCATTAGAGAGTAGACCAACAAAGAAGAAGGTGATTGGCTACTACAGTAAATCCGAACACGGTTATTTAGTCAAAGAAGATCATGATTTGTTGAAAATCAGAAAAAGTGGCTCTGTTCAACAGTCTTCTAAAAAAGTGGTCTCAAATTTGGATCAAGAATTCGAAGCCATCAATAAAGATGTCGTGAACACAGTTGCTCAGAATAAAAGCGGTGTTATCTCTGTACATGATTTATAATTAAAAGATTTCTAGATCGCAACCTACTATGTATTAACACAAATTTCATAAAATAAGGAAATATGGTCATTTAATGAACACATATTTAATGCCTTGTACATATATTATAATACACATTAATTTAACAAATAATGTTTCTATGTAAAACTATTACTTTTGGAGGTCGAAATTAAAATTTAGAAAAAAAAAGAGATGATAATGCTAAAAAGATGAAAACAAAAATATTAAAACAATAATTGCTGAAAAAAAAAAATACTAATGTACAATAATTTCAAACTTAATAATAAAATCCATTCTCAATAAAATTCAACATGTACTCATCGACATGAGCTGTTTCATCGTCAGTATCATCAAAATATTCATAGTTACTGTTGTTGTTTGTTGTTAATCGAACAACTTTGTTCAGCGATTTTTCATCATTATTCTCAGCATGTACTTCTGCTGAACCATTGTTCTCTTGTGGTGTACTGGCATTTGGAGTGTCATTGAAATCTTCGGTATCTAGATTGCTTTCCTTCAATGCTTCTTTTGCTGCTGTTGCGTCTTCTGCATCTTCGACCTGCGATAATCCGTTTACATCACCACCGTCTTTAAGGAGCAATTTATTAGAATCGCCACTAGACGCTTCCAGACCAAGCAAATCCGATAATGTAAGTTTTCCGAAATAATCCGTTGTGAAATCACCATCCTGAATGACAACGTTATCCAATCTTCTTTTATAATTTGATTTTTTCATGATATTTTCTTCAATGGTAAATTCACTCACAAATCTGTAAATGTGAACATCTCTTGTTTGACCGATTCTATGACATCTATCCTGACATTGCTTATCCATTGCTGGATTCCAATCATTATCGTAAAAAATAACGGTATCAGCACCAGTCAAGTTAATACCTAATCCACCAGATCTTGTACTCAAAATGAAACAGGTAATTCTAGGATCTCTATTGAATTTCTCTGTCAACAACTGTCTCTCTTCAATTTTTGTTGCACCATCTAATCTTGAGTACAAATATCCTAAGCTATTCAAAAATATTTCCAAAATGTCCAAGACTTTCGTCATCTGAGTGAATATTAATACTCTATGGCCGCCACTTTTCAACTCATATAATAGTTTTGCCAATTTTTGAAGTTTTCCTGAGTCATATAAAAGTAAACTTTTGTCTGGAAATTGAAGTGCACACATTACTTGGAAATCATAGCATGGATCATTAACCAAAATCTGTGGATTCACTTCACTTAAACTGTTTTGCACAGTCTGATCAATAAATAAGTTCTTCGTATCCTCGATTACTACGGGGGGAACATACATTGCAAAATCCGGTAGCATAGATTCTTTGACTTTCAAAATTCTGGTTGACAAAGGTTTGATTAAGTCATTCTCAAAACAACAAAGCCCCTTCTTTGGATAATACAATGGGTCATTGTAAAAATTATCGATAGTCAAAATTTCAATCAATTTCTTTCCAAAAGTGGGTGCTTTTTTGCACTTAAGATTATTAAGATAAATAATATGATTTAGCTTCTCTAAGGCTGATAGTTGCTCTGAATACTTGAGATATTCATAAAATTTGTGAATATCAATATAAGATGGGTCAATTTTCCCTGATAACACTTTTTCTAATTTAAAGCATTCTTTCTTTAATTTGTTTGCTGCATTCAACTGATTTAAACTTTGGACCTCTCTGTTAGTTAAACTCATCTCGTTGTTCGTAAATGAAAATCCCAATAAGTCCAAATTAACTTTATTTTGAATTAAATTTGTAAAAATCTCCGGAATTGATTCTTTATATTGTTTACAAATGCTGTAATTTATAGAAAGCGGGGAAAGAATTGGTCTGACTTCAAATAGGTCGGGATGATTACAGACTTTACGAAGCTGCATCAAACAGTTGATAATAGATAGAAAATTACCACTTGCTAAAGTCTCTTTAGTCTGTGCCCTTGACATGAAATCATCATATAAAAATCTTTGTCTTTTGGAAAGTTTGCATGTAATTATATGTTCATACTTCAATGGCATTTGAGTTTCCACATCAATTTTCAATCTTCTCAATAAGTATGGTCTCAAAACTTTGTGCAACTTATTAATTATTTCCTTAGTTTCATTATCGTTGGAATCATAACCACCACCTTCCACAATTTTATCTACAGGTTTCCCAAACCATTGTTGGAAGTTCTCGAGCGAAGCAAACCCTTCAGGCATTTTGCTATTATTGGTGGAAGAAGGCATTAAAAAATACAATAAAGACCATAGTTCTGCCAAATTGTTTTGCAAGGGAGTACCGGTAACCAACAACCTTCTTTTGGTATTGAAATTTAATAAGGCCTGCCATCTAGTAGTTCTGAAATTCTTAATATTATGTGCCTCATCAAGAATCATATACTCCCACTTTTTTCTTTTAAATGCTTGTTGGTCATGACATACAAGCTGATAAGAGGTAATACAAACATGAAATGAGTCTGGCTTATTCCAACCTTTTCTTTTCTCTTTTCTCTGTTGTGGATTTCCATAGTATGTTAAAACCTTGAATCCTGGAGCAAATCTTTTGAACTCCATCTCCCAATTTAACATAACAGAAGTTGGAACAACAATTAAATGAGGACCCCAGACATGTTTTTCGCACGCTAAATAGCTTAAAAGTGAAATCGTTTGGATGGTTTTACCTAGACCCATTTCATCGGCCAAAATACCATTTGTGTTGTTGTTGTATAAATTTGCAAGCCAGTTCAATCCTTGTTTTTGATAAGCACGCAATGTTCCACGTAAGAGTTGAGGAAGAGGTACATCAGGAATAGATGCATCTTCACTTTCTGGGGTTCCTTTCCTCAGTTTGGGGTTTTCAATACTAGTCTTATCTGATGAAATTTCCATATCACTATTTTCTGCCACATTATCTGTTTTCCCTTCTGTATCAGTATTATCATGGTTAGTTTCTGAGCCTGAAAAATTGTCAGTTTCTTTGGCTGGGTCTTTTTCCAAGTCGCTATCCTCTTCATCAGCCAAAGGTTTCCCAAAAAGACTTGCTAATCCTATCGGTTCTTCAGTTTCTCCATCTTCAGAGTCAGAAGAATCAATGTCTTCGGAATCTTCGTCATCTGAATCTGAAATTTCTTCATCGCTGTCGAGTAAAGAATTATGATCTTCATGTTCTTGGAAGCTCTTAAATTTCTGTATATCATCCTCAGTTAAAATATTCAAGTCAGTTTGCAATTCCTCTGAATTATCATTCGGTTCTGTATCATCTGAGGATTCACGTTCAGCTAAGGAATCCAACTCGTCTTTATCATTTTTGTCTGTTTCTTTCATAGAAAAACTTGATTCATTTTCTTTTTCTTTTTCACTTTCACCGTCTGAGTGAATTGTATGATTATTTGAAAGTCCACTAATTGCATGGCCAACTGCACGCAAATTACTATCTAAGACCATTTGGTTCATTGTTTTCTTGCTTTCCTCCATTTTCTGTAATTCTAATCTTTTATTCATGATGATCTTGTAAGCTTTTTCCGCATCTTTCCATCTCTTTTTGACTAGTGAAGCCGTTGTTTTGGCTAATTTTTTCACATGTCGCTGATGCTCCCGAATTTCTCTATCTTTCTCACCATCCAATTTTTTGAAATGGTTTTCTATCATACTTGCTATTTTTTTGCATTTAGCAACCTTTCCTTTGCTAAAATCCTTGTAAAGTTTTGCCATTTTTACTGAGTGAGCGATTAAATAATCATGGTGAGTGGTTAGGTTCAAAAAAGGGTCACTGAATGGCTTAAAGTTCTGGTTCTTTTGTATCTTATTGGAGTGTGAATCTATCTCCAAGACGCCATATTCAAGGGCTGTTCTCAATCGCTTGACGAATTGAATTGATTCTACGACTCTATCAGGATACTGTTCCGCTGGGATCTCTTCGTCGTTGAAACATACGTACGAATCCAAATATTCTGAGAGACTGTGAAACTTGGGATGCGGTATCTGCGATGGATGAGTGATTACGTTATTGTCCTTGTTCACATTGAGCCTGATTCGTTTCAAATTTGTAAACAATTCTGGCGTCTGCTCAATTTCAGAAACGTCTCTCTTCTGACGAGCCAGCTGTGAAATCGCATAGTCCTTTTGTGCAGCTCTTGGTCTGAGTCTTCTTCTGGCCAGTATCAGCGCCTCTTCTGCAGTCATTATGTTTTAAAAAAAGAGGGGCAAAACCTGGCTTTACTCAAGCTGTTTCGCAGCGCCCTCTGACTTCCAACAAAACTCGTTACGCGGGACCCTTTGCTTCTGGATCCTTGGAAGTTTTATTTTGTTGCAAAAATCTTTCTTTCTGGAACTTTGGAAGCTTTCTTTCTGCGAAAATCTTTCTTTTTTTAGCTTTACGTCTGGCAAAGTGTCTCTTTTACTGTAGAATTGCCTTCTAAGAACTGCTTTTGCCTCCAAGTCAGTAGAATCTCCATCAATTACTAAGATAGAAAGTCGTGAACATAGATCAGTGCTTGTTGAATATTGGTATAGGAACTGTAATGTCAAGCCTAGGTTTTTTTTTTTTTTTTTCTTTTTTTATTTGTTTTTTTTTTTCATTATTGAGCGCGTCTTCGTGAAAAGCAAAAACTACAGGCTGCGCATCATTGAGTCTTCAGTGGCAACCATAAAAAAAATCTATCATGTTTATCTAACGACACTTGAGTATCAAGAAGAAAAAAAAAAGAAAGCACATACATTACTGATAGTGATTACAGCCAATCTGACATTGATTCATAGTATCTCGGACAAAATATTGGAGCCAATATACAGATTTATTTCGTTTTTCCAACTATAATACCCACAATTTCTGCTTTTTGAACTATAGCAGTGGCCCCTGATAGTTCTCAAAGACATATATGTCATTTTTTTGTGTTTCAACCGAACCCTAGCTACTTTTTCTCCCGCTAAAAACAGACCTTTCCGATAAGCTTATCAGGGAATCAGGATGGGAGTCACAGAGAATTTTCGCCCACCACACGGCTCTCAGAGTGTTTTTTGGCGAAAACCACGGAATATGTTTTATAATTTTCTCATTTGTGCAGCGATATTGTTTTTATTCGCTTTCTACAACCCCAGAGCAGCTCCCAAATCTGTGGATCAGCCCGAAGCTGTGTTTTCAAACGGCGTCAATATGGGACCTCCAAACAAAAACCCGTCGCTCAATCCTGACAGAAAGTTTCTCAAGAAAGGTTCCAAAGCAGCTGTTGTTTCAGATGTGGAAGTTTGCTCAAACATGGGCGGGGAAATTCTTGAACAGTACAATGCTTCTTCTGCCGACGCTGCAGTAACAGTGGCCCTTTGTATAGGTCTTGTCAATATGTTCAGCTCGGGTATTGGAGGAGGTGCCTTCATTTTATCCTCTATGCACGATCTAGGCTCCCGATCAAATCACGTTATAAGCATAGATGCTAGGGAACAGGCACCATTGCATGCACACAAGTTCATGTACAATACATCAAAACCAATAGAAGATTTATTCTCTGCCAATATCACCAAGGAAACGTTATTCGCCGACTATTCTTCCAAATTCGGAGGTAAAGCTATTGCAATTCCTGGAGAGTTAAAAGGTTTGTATGAACTCTATAAAACGCACGGCTCAGGCAATGTTTCATGGAAACAGTTGATCATGCCAGTTGTGGAATTAGCAGAGCAAGGATGGAGAGTCAACGGGATGTTAGCAAGCATGTTAACTCCATTTAAACCATTATTGTCATTGGATTACAAAAAATGGCCCTTCTTTATCAAGAACATACATGAAATAGAGCGCTGTGAGCACATTTTTGGTGAAAGTAACAAGGTTTGTTTGAAAATGGCAGATTTCGTAACTTCTGGTGATCACATTAAAAGACCAGATTTGGCCAAAGCTTATAAATTGATTGCCAATAATGGAAGTGATGCGATTTTCTATGACCCTGAGGGCCCTATTGTCCAAAGTTTGGTAAAAACAATCAAAGAAAACAAGGGAATTATCGTCAAAGAAGATTTTCTGCAATATAATGTAACTGTGGAAGCTCCACATTCGACAGTTTTCATGAATAAATATCAGGTGTTTGCTCCTCATTCAAGTGCAAGTTCCGGAATTTCTTTGCTTGGGGGCCTTAACATTATGAATAATTTTTTCAAGCAAAGTGGCAATAATTCAAATTTTGCAGTAGGAGATGACTTGCAAAGCATCCCAACACATAGAATGGTTGAAACTCTCAAGTGGATGGGTTCTGCTAGAACAAAATTGGGTGATATCCAAAATTCGCCCAATGATGAAGAGTACCAAAAGCTACTTATCAGAATAGCTGAGGTTCTTGGCGAGGAATGGTCAACCAATTCTTTTGAAAAGATAAACGATAACAAGACTTTGAGTTCATGGAAAGATTATAATCCAGAATTTATGCCTATAAATGACAACGGAACAGCTCATTTTTCTATTGTAGACCAATTCAATAACTCTGTTTCTATGACTACATCGGTGAATTTGGTATTTGGATCTCTTGTAATAGATAGTGAATTTGGTATACTTTTGAACGATCAGATGGATGATTTTTCAGTACCTACAGAAGGAAAAAATGCTTTCGATTTAGTTCCTTCTATTTATAATTACATCCAGCCTAAAAAGCGTCCACTTTCATCGATGCTGCCTATCGTTGTGTTTGAGAAGCCATCCGAAGATGCTTGCATTCCAGATGGTGATGATAGCAACCTAATATACGGAGTTCCTCACTTGCTTTTAGGAGCAGCAGGTGGAAGTCGAATCTATACCACCGTTTTTCAGGCTTTGATTCGTAAATTGATGTATCAAATGCCATTGCTTGAAACTGTTGCATATCCAAGACTACATCATCAATTATTACCTGAGGTTTTATATATGGAAAATTACACAGGCAATGCTTTTAAGGAAAGTATGATATCTAAGGGTCATAAGATCTTGGTGACAGAATCCAAGTCAGTAATGAATAGTATCTCAAGGGAGAGTGATGGTTGGCATGCAGTTAGTGATTGGTGGAGAAAACAAGGTGTAGCTTGGGCTGTCTGAATCTCATCAAAAAAAAAAAGACTCTTTGTCTATCATAGAATATGTACTTTTTATGTAGGAATAACCTATTATCTTCAATATTAATGATTAATGCCAGTTATACAACATACGTTTTGTAGTAATATAGTGAGCAAAATATTGTTATGTTCAGGGAACCTCAATTCAAATAGAATTGTATTCTTGAAGAAAAGCCTGACCCAGAGTAGTTAGACAATTTATAAATAATGTGTAGTCGAGTATAAAAGAGAAAAAAAAAAAAAATAGAGCCTAAATATATATGTTACAAATGACAGCTTCCTTTGTTAATCAGATTGTACAACTTAAATTTTAACTCATTTAATTCAGATTACTAAGAAAATTTAAGCAGTTATGTTCAGATTGAAAAGCTCAGTTAGTGTATCAAGAGCAGGATCCTATTATTTTGGAAAACCTGCAAGCATTTTTGGAAGGTTAAGATACGCAGCAAATAGTAATCACAGTTTAAACAGCAAAAGGTTGTTTCACCAACAGAAGCAGCTGTTTGAACTGATATCACCCAGTCAACGTCAGAAATATATTGAGTACTTTCACCCTGAATCGAGAGCCAAGAGATTCAGAAGATATTTGGGGCTCGCGACGTTGGTGGTAACTGCAACATGTGGGGTCTTGTATTACTTTTATTGGCCAAAGCATACATTTAGCAGTCCAGTAGCTAAAATATTGAGAAATGCCTTGTGGGCAGAACTGGAAAAGGAAAAGAACAACTTCAAAAAAGCATTAGCACTATATATGGAGGCTCTAGAATTGATGAAACAAGGGAATAATGAAAGCAAAGCTCAAGTTCTTGATGCTACTGAGTTTGAGAATCTTGCTCTTAAGGATGAGTACACTGGAATCGAGATCAAAATTGGAGAAATGCTAGAGAAACTAGGTAATGCTGAAAAGGCTAGAAAGCTATACTATAAGATCAGCAACAGGTATGATAAAGCTTTGAAAAGCTGCAACAGCAAAAAATTGAGAAGACATTATGTACAAAAAAAATTAAGATTGATAACCAAAATATGTCAGCTTAGTCAGAAAGATACGCCTAAAGATTATCTCAGAATTCTCTGCTACACTAACTTGGTAATGGCCCAAAACGAAGTTTTGAAGCAATTGAATGGTCTGAACTACGAGAAACAGAACGTTTTCGACCCACAATCTCAAGCAGATAAACTTTTTTTGGTGACTGATCTTTTTAATAAAAGTGTAGGCAAAATACCTAAATTATTGATAAGAGTTACAGAAGATGGTGAATATCTGACTAGATTTTCTGTAGGTGGAAATAAAGAGTCTGAAAAGGTTGAGGAGATATTTGGAGACATCAAAGATGAGTTTTTCAATTTGAGAAACTTGTACGTTTCTATTTGCACTTCTTACAAAGAAAGCAATAGAGCCATTTGGCAATCTTGCACAGATATTCAGGTCAGCACAACTAACTGGATGATATCTGCTGGATGTGATGTTACTGATTTAATGGATGCATTAAATCAATGTGGTAGTTTGCTTTATATGAATGCAGAATATATGGAATACTTAGAAAATAAGGCTGTTAATGATTCCAATACTAAAGATGAAAAACAGATGACTCAATTCGACTTTGATTCACAAAAAAATAAGTTCATTAACTCTTCATTGTCATATTACTCTACAGTTTATAAATTATTTCAGAATATTCCAGAATCACCAGCTATCCCATTTAAGAATTCTATCAAAGCTTGGTTTTTAAAGAAGAAAAAGCCGGTTCCAATAAAAGAGCTGCCTCAAGTTTTGAATTCTGTAGCTTTGAGCTTATACTCCATTGGAATCATTTATATGAAACTAGCTACCGACAGCAAGGACGGAACTAGTGTTCAAACTTACTTGGAAAAAGCAAAACAAGTTTTCCACCGGGCAAAAAATGTTGGTCAACAAAACCCTGAATTGTTAGCCATATTAAGTGAAGAAGAATTAAAGATCAAAAACATCTTAAACTCAAAATCAATTAGCAACTGATACATGTGGTGATTTGAGTCGCTAATTCTTTGAATTTTTGCGCCAACTTCTTGTTTTTGGGGTTATAAACTGGACTGAAACAAGTTGTGCAAAATGCCCTGGGTCTTAGCGAAAATTCAAAATTTCATTACTCATATCCCTTTCTCTTCAAGAAATTCTTCTTATTTTTACTTTCAAAACAACTATAGACATTTCTTTATCTTATAAAGACTTTGAAAAACTAGCTTGACTCTGGTTTAGATGAATAATTGAATACTCAAATTTCACCTGCATATAATAGATCCACCCCACAGATGCAAACTTTTTTTTTTTTTATCGTTCATGATCGATACTTCTAAAAAAGAATGCTATACGATGAGTTTTTCATTATAGACATTAAATTTATTTTCAATCAGGTTCATCTGAATTGTGTTATTTTAATTGAGCTCAAAAACTTAATTTGATATAGAGGTTTCTTATTTTTGAGATAAAACTCAAAATCCAAAAGAATTCTTTCAATTTTATTGCTATGCAAATTTAAATTTGATATTTCCTGAAGTGATCCGAGAAAATCTGCTATTTGAAATCCAGTTGAAAGCATCCATAGATTTCTGAATTAAGCTCAATTGAATAAAATCATTTGAAAAAAGTTTGTAATATTATGCTTCCCAATATACTAGCACCTTTGGTCAGGCTCAAGCATTTAATCTGGGGTAAACCACCAGCCAATCCTAAAGAAGCAAGACTTCTTTTGAAGCTTGACTGCTTCATTTTATCATTTGTTTGTCTCAATTACTGGATAAATTATGTTGACCGTAGTAATTTTTCAAACGCTTATCTTAGTGGAATGAAGGAGGATTTGGGATTAAGGCTGGACCAGTTTAACCTTATCAATACGCTTTTCACGGTTGGATATATTATTGGGATGCTTCCCAACAACTTAGCATTGTTGAAATTCAAACCGAGAGCCTGGTTGAGTTTCTGCTGTTTTGCCTGGGGTGTTTTATTATTAGGCATGTATAAAGCCAAAAACTATAAACAACTCATGGTTCTTAGATTTTTCCAAGCCATATTCGAAAGCTCTACGTTTAGTGGTACACACTTGATACTAGGTTCTTGGTACACAGAAAATGAGCTTAACAAGAGAACAGCTGTATTTACATGCAGTGGACTTATAGGAAGTATCTTCTCGGGATTTATGCAACTGGCTATCTTCAAATCTATGGATGGCTATAGATCTTTGAAAGGCTGGCAGTGGGCGTTCATTATTGATTTTATTATCACCATGGTTATATGTATCTATGGGTTTGTCTTTTTCCCGGATATCCCAGAAAAAGCTAACATGTTAATATTCACCAAAGATGAACAAGAGTTAGCAATACATAGAAAAAGAAACTGTTACAACTGCGAGACTTTGTCTAACAATAGAGAATCTATAATGCAGATAATACGTAACAAGGTATTAAGCAATTGGAAATGGTGGTGTTTTTGTGCTTTTTGGGCAATTCTGGGTGAAAATGAGTCTTACACTGTCAACTCTTTGTACGGTCTTTGGTTGGCACATTTCAAGTACCCAGTCTCTGCCCGTACTAACTATCCAATGGGAATTTATGCAGTTGGTATAGTTTCTACCTTTATAAGTTGTTGGTACGTCGACTTGACAAAAAAGCATCATCATGTAGCCATCTTCATCTTTGTTTCAGGTATAGTGTCGACTATATTGCTATTGGTGAATAAAGACAATTACTTTTCTCTTGTCAGTGCTGCGTATTACCTAAATGGTACTGCTTTTGCAGGACAAGCAGTTTTTTTCGCTTGGGCTAATATTGTAACTAATGATTTCCTCGAAAGAGCAATTATTTTAGCTAGTATGAACATGATCTCAAGTGGTATTAACGCTTGGTGGTCAATATTATTTTATAAGGCCACTTATGTTCCATACTTCAGGAAAGGTAGTTATGCCATGATTGGCACACTCTTCGGAAGTCTAATAATGGCTATAATAATAAGAGTTTTGCAGAAGAAGGAAGAGAACAGAAAGAGTTTCCTTTCTAATGAAGTTGAAGAAATTACAAATACAGAGACTTCCTCGATTGTTTTGCCGGTAAAGGCCACTGCATTTAACTGAATATATGATTTAATCAGTTATTGTTATTAATACAATTGAGATTCAGAAAAGACAAGTAGAGATTTTATTAACGATTAAGTCTATAGTATATATAAATTCATTTTTCAGTTTTTGATAACTCTAAAATTCTTTGCAATTCATCATCGTTATCGAAGTATTCATCTTCATTTTCAATTGTTTGAATCAGAGAACTGTCATTCATGGACAAATTCAAAGCTTTTTTGAAATCCTCATCTTCATTTGAATACTCATTTTTCGCAGTTTCTTGTGAGTCCTCATCTTGTAATGTTGATAAATCTAATGCTTTATATTTAAGCTTTCCTTTTTTCGATTTGGCATATTTTTTGGTTTTTTGAGATTTTTCCAATTTTAATTTGACTAATGCTTCGTCAATAGTTAGATCATCGTTTTCCTTTTGCTGTATTTCATCGTTAAATGCTGTTTTTTCAAAAGCTTTTTGTTGATTTTCAGACAGTCTGGCAGCACCTTTTAACAGATTTGTTTCATCCTCCAAAGATAATTTGATAGCCAAATTTAAATCATCAGCTAAATCATTTTCCTGTGAGCCATTATTCGCAATTTGCGAGCTTGAATCATTTTCCTGATTTTTCAGTTGGCGTGCTATATTAGAATCTTCTGTGAAATCTTCGACATTTACCAAAAGCTTTTGCTTACCTTTAGAGCCTCTTATAATCTTGGGAAGTTCCTCAATTGCAGAATTGGATCTTTCTATATCTGAGAAGAGTTTGAATTTTTCCTTAGAAAGTCCGAAGAACAAATCCTCGTCTTCATCCTCCATATCACCATTTGATAATATGTATCTTCTGTCATCCAACTTTGATAATTCTAAAGCTTTCTGTATTTCTTCTTCATTTTCTATAAATTTTTGGCTCTCAAATGCCTCAGACTTAGACTTTTCAATAATACCTTGAAATTCCTCGGAATCGTCTTCATTCTCTTCAATATTTGAAGTCGTAGAAACATTTTCTGCAAGACTATTACTTAAAGCAATAGCTAGCATCAACTCTTCATCATTTTCGTCAATTTCAAGACCATTGAATTTTTTTGTTACATTATCCAATAGTTTCATCTGCTCTCTGTTATAACTAAATTCTTCCATTTGGTCCTTTATATTCCGCATTAATTCAGCCTGCGCTACTTGTTTAGGATTCTTTACTTTCCTACTTTGCTTCTGTAATTGTAAAGCTTCTTCCGATAATTGTAAAGTATTGTTCATTAGTACGGAATTTTCAAAAGATACTTGGAAGTAAACAACAATGTTGTCAAAAATTATGACACCATTCAACAAGATGGATTTCCAATTATAATTGGCTAAATCTTGGGTGTCAGATGCTCTTGTAAACACTGGGTATTGAAACAATTTTAGAGCAGTCACTGGAACTAAAACTGCTATGTTTCTAATGTGATTACCATCACTCTCTATGTCAACTGAGACCTGATATGGTAGTAAAGTTTGCAGATTGAGAAGACTTTTCGGGATTTTTTCTTCAAATACCTTGAGAATATTACCATTTAACACATTAACAAAAGCAAACCAACCGTTGTAAGAGGTCAATACCAATACAGCATTATTCGAATCTATTTTCAAAATTGGAAGAATTCCATAAGAATGATAAAGATCATCGACATTTTTGTTAGCAACAAATTTAGACAAAAAGGACGGAACAACCTTGAAAATTAAGGTATTGGTCGATTTTGAAGTGGATTTTGCGTTTGGGACCTTTGAATTACCACCGGAAGTTGAGCTGTATACTACAATCTTTCCTGAAGAATACAAGGCAATAAAAAAGCAACAGTTGTCACCAGCAGCATGATATCTTGAAGTTGAATTACCATCAATTTTCTGAATATTGTTAATTATTTTAGTTTGAATAATAAATTCAGTTGGGTTGCGAACATTTTTTTCACTATCGAGTTGTGTTTCTAAAATTTCTTGGTTATAACCATCAAAATTTAAAATCACAATCTTGGAATGAAAAGTGGCAAATATTCTGCCATTTGTGTAATCAACCTCAATGAAAGATTTTTTATGAATTTGTGGTGGATTAATAATTTTTGATATAAAAAAACCAGGAGTCAAATCGTTAACTAAATGGACCGAATAATTGTTGAATAACTCCCACAATAATAAAATATCGCTTCTACTTGATTTTTCCTCTACAGCAATCTTCACAGCCTTTGCCTTGACAATTTTATAGTCTGAATCAAAGAAAATCAATATAAAATGATTATTAATTGATTGGACCACAATGTATTTTTTGTAATCAGATTGAATTTTCAAAACAGGTAGTCTTATTCCTGGATTTAAACCTAACTGTTTGTGTGAAATAAGGGTGTTAAGATCAAATTTTTGCAATTCATTTTTCGCATGAAGATTCCATAAATATATTTGGCCAAGTAAGTCACCTGAAATGAAATCCAAAGATCCTGCATTTGGATCTTTTTGATTGAGTTTCAATGAAGGGTTATAATCAATACAAGAAATGAGTAATTTTTTTTTGATTAACTTCGCAATATTAGCATTATCGGTAGAACCTTCTTCAGTAGTAAAATTGTTTATGACTTCATGCTTGTTAAAATATGAATCTTTGACTAGCTTATTCTCGGAATAAGTAATATTGAGAGGAACTTCGTTATTATTCAATTTTTTTATAAAAATGTGTCCAGAAGAAGTCCCGACAATCAAAAAACTTTTACACAACTTTTCAACAGTTGGAAAATAGTTCAAGTTGTTTATTGAGTTTTCTGGGGATGATAATTCTGGTGAGTTCTCAAAAATCTCCGAGCCTATAAATGAAGAAACTTGAACTGGATGTTTTCCTTGTTTGAGACCTAATATGTTCATATTATGGGTCGTGGAACTATATGTAATAAGTTTATCATTAAAATATTCTGCATGAAAATCATCAATCAAGTAGTTTGATTGAATTTTGTAGGCTGAAGTTACGAAATGTGGATTCAATTTATGTAAATCTTTTAGTGTGGATGATTTCTTGTTATTCTTATTGATATTAAGAAATTTTCGCAAATATGCAAATCTTATGAAAAACTCTGTTTTCCAGAGAAAAGAATTGGATAATGATGGAAATGATGTCAAAACCTTATCATTCTTTTTTATCAAATTCTCGTTATTAATGGTTAATTGGTTGTTCGCGTATTTCCTTTTCCCGGGTAGCGTATTCACATCCACCGTATCCTCAATATGATGTAACTTCTTTATAAACAACACTCTCCAGATATTATCGTCATTGATAATATTGTTAAAATATGGACTTATTGATGCAACTGACTGTAAAGTTACTGTCTCTAAATATCCAAAAATCTGAACTAATACCTCAATTGGCAACGAATAAATGGTAACCTTGCTCCTATTCTGGTCATTACTCATTTCGATTCGCTACTATTAACAAAATCTTCCTTCTAATTTATAGATATCTAGTGATTTGATACAATTTCCAGTAGGAAATATGGTACTTTACAAATGAATTGTTAGAAACAGGGTGAATGTTGCAGTAGATTTATAGTTAACGGTCCACATTTCAGGTTTTGTATACACGAAAACTATTTTCCAGTAGTGAGCGCGCAACCGAATCACGACTCCAAAGAGCATATTGAGTCAAATAAAACTATTCATAGATACTTGAAGCTCATTTCTTATATTTCTTTTGAAACTTTTAAAAATTCTACTCCAGAAATCCGGTTTATTTGATCATTAATAAGCAAAAATGACTTTATTAGCTGTTGGACAAATGAGCTCCACCTCATCATTGTCAACAAACTTAGCCCAAGCTATCACTCTTATCAATAAAGCGGTCAGTGCTAATGCAAAGGTGTTATTTCTTCCTGAGGCTAGCGATTATATAGCAAGATCTGCGAAGCATTCGGTACAATTGGCAAAGCCTATGAAAGAATCCGTTTTCGTACTAGGGATTCAGAAAAAGTTGAGTGAATTGAATAAACTCGGAAGATTTCTCAATGTAGTTGTAGGTATTCATGAACCTGTACCAGACAAAACAAGGGTCCAAAATTTGCTAATCTACATAAATGAACGAGGAGAAATCATAAAAAACTATCAAAAAATTCATTTGTTTGATGTCAATATCCCGAATGGCCCGATTTTGAAAGAATCAAACTCTGTTGAGCCAGGCTCGAAAATTACCGAACCGTTTGATACCCCCATAGGAAAATTAGGGATGTGCATATGTTATGATATAAGATTCCCTGAGTTGGCAATCAAACTACGTGATATGGGTGCAAATCTTATAACCTATCCAAGCGCGTTCACTATGAAAACCGGTGCTGCTCATTGGGATTTATTAGGGCGTGCAAGAGCAATAGATTCTCAGAGTTACGTAGTCATGCCTGCACAATCAGGAGTTCATAATACAAGTATCGAAGACGCTGTTGATGAAGATTCAGGTGATCTCAAGACTGTGAAAACAGAATCCGAAGAATCACAGAAAAGAATCAGTTACGGCCATTCAATGATTGTGGATCCTTGGGGAACTATTATTGCACAAGTCAGCGATATTCATCAAGGTGAGCCAGCTCTAATTGTCGCAGATATCGATCAATCTACTGTGGAAAAAGTGAGAAAAGACATGCCGTTGAAGGACCACAGAAGACGCGATATCTTTGGAAACTGAATATATTTCAAATACTATCCCTAAAAACTTCAATTTTTTAATGTAATAATGTGTTGTTTTATGTATCAAGATGTATGTATCACGATAGCATGAGCTGTATTTTTTTTTCTCTCAATTTTGTCCAGATGTATTGCATGTTGAATTTCTACAAGCTTTATCAGCGATGTAAGTAATGACAAGACGATATCCACTGTCAAAAGATAAGTTTAATCTTAGAGATTAGTTGCGGTAAGATTTCCAGAAAGAAACTGGTCTCGAGAATGTCAGTCAACAATTCTGCCATTGTACCAAAAACAAGAAAAAAAGATGGTTCATCACCCTATTCTGCTACTATTTTAATTGCAGGGGGACAATCGAGCGGAAAGAAAACTACATCGAACCTATTAAAATCATACTTGGAGAAATCAGAGGTACTCAAGGATTTAATAGACATCCACATTATTGAGTTAGATAATTATCTAACTGAAGCCCACACCAATAACACATGTACAGAATCCACCAAACCAAGTGATTCTACAGATGCGGGGCCTTTGTCGCCCAGCTTGGTATCCCCAACAATGTCTTCATCGTTTTCATTCAATACAATTTCTTTACCTGATACAAAATATGATTTCAAGAAATTAAAGAACCATATTTCACAATTATCTGAAAATTACAGAGGATATCCTATAGATGGAAAAAAGAAATTTCCCATTTTCATAGTCCATGGATTATATGCACTTTATGATAGACAACTCAATCATTCCAGCTCTATGAAAATATTCATTGATATAGATGCGGACACACGATTGGTAAGATGGATCAAAAGTGATACGCTACAGCTGCCATCCAAGCAAACTTTAGAGCAATTGATCAATAGTTATTTAAACTATTCGAGAATGGAATTTAGTGAGTTCATTCTGCCAACAAGGGATAACGCCGATATCATTTTAACTCGCGGTGCTGAAGTCAATGATGTTGGTGTTAATTTAATTTCTGATGGGATAATACCTATCATTTTAGATAAGATCAAAAATTTGAGTACTATTGATGAAAAGGAATTCATACATCAGCAAAATAAGAATGAAGTGGAATACCAGGATAGTAGCCTTCCAATGAGCAGCAAAGTAATCAGTGGCGTGGCCACTTTAAATATCAGAGCTGAACAGTTTGACGATCAAAGAAGCAGATATTATGATTTAAATTAAATTTGGTAAATACAACTAACTGTATGACACCATTTTTTTTTTAATCTATATTGCTAATACAAGATAAAAGTTGTAAATCAAAGAAAACAAACATTGTATATCAACAAAACAAAACAAAAAAAAACACAATTTGACTTATAAATCTATAGATGAAACACAAAATATTGGAGAAACTGAAAATCCTGTAAGCTATATAGGGAGAGAGAAATATTAATGAAAAACGATTGAACGTAGAAAAAATTGGGTATTACACAAACATTTGCAAATCCTTGTTTTAAACACAACCATATAGTAATCTGTAAAAACTAATTATCTGGAAGAGTCACCAGCAGAATAATCGAAGCTATCTTGGCTTGGTGAAGCTCCCTCTAACTGTCTGATCATAAAACTAGGATGCTGTCCTCTTTCTTGCAACTCTTTGAAAACTTTGACAGGCTTTTCTTCTGGTCTCAAGATCCGTTCTTTGTCACCATAACAGATCACAAGAACATAGTTTCTCCAATCTACATTGTTAATTTTGTGCTTTATCATCGCTTTTTGAAGAACTTTGTAGCATGGATCATCGTATTTAGCCTTCAATTGTTTCAAAGGCTCTGACTTTGGTAGCGATGACGAAGACGATTGGAAATTAGAAGAGGAGGACTTTTTGGAGAGTATTGGTGGTGTAGGATAAGTAGCAGAATGAGGAGTTTGCAAAGATGATTGGGCAGCTTGATATGCAGAAGGAGTTGCAACTGTAAGTGTAGGCTTTGAATTGACCATGTTGCTGCCACTATTAGCTAAAGTAGCTGTAGACGAAGAGGATGGCTTCTTTGAAAGAGGAGTAAGTAATGGAGAATTCAATGGACTTGATTCAACAACACTATCATATTTCATTTCGAAAGGAGGCTTCTTGGATTCTGTTGAAGAAATCTGATGAGTATCGTGCATATATCTAGTGGTATTATTGGTATTAGTTCCATTCAATAATTCTAAGCTTTCCTTATGTTTAACCAGTATGTCATCTAAAGTATTATTACCGCTACTAATCATTGATGAATCAATGGTATCATCAAAGAAAGTGTTATCAGCATCATCCTCATAATCTGAAATAAAGCTAGAATGGCCTGGAGTCCCTGAGATAGAAGTGTCATTATTATTGTCGTTCTTAATTGAGCCATTATTGGTGAAACTTTGCCCATCAGCACCAAGTGCTGAGACATTTTCTGAAGGAGAAGACATATTTTTTGGGTCGATATCAGGCATTCTTTTCATTAGCCTAGGCGTACTGGATCCACTGGCATTATTGTGGGTTGGGTTTCCATAGTGATGACGATGATGGTGTATGTTGCTATTATTTGAATTGACAGCACTTCTTGAGGATGCAGAAAAGGAAGACAGTGTAGAGCTATTACTCTCTGCTGAGCAGGTGGAAAAGTCGATATTCGATAAAATTTTATCGGAAACATTCATCAAATACCTTTCTAGCATCTTCAAATTATCATCCATTAGAGGTGAATTTGATAAAGATTCAACATACTCGTCATTTTCGTCATTTCCAAAAATATCCATATGAGATTCCAATAACAAATTAATATGCTTCTTTAAAATTAATTTTGGTTTCAATTCTTGTATATTCATATCTGAAAAGTGCTGCATGGTCAAAAATGGGAGTAGATCTCCAGTGATATTGTTTTCAATAAATGTACGAGAAATTTCTGTATTCATCTTTATTTTGATGAGATCATTTATATTTGATACCCATGTGTGCACTTCGAATTTAGACCACGTATAAAACTTTCGGCTGCTTTTTACCTTATCTTGATAGCCAGGAGATAATGGGGATTTGCTAAAAATACCACCAGGAAAGGCAGAAGAGGTTGCACTAAGAAGCTGAGGAACTGTTAGTGTGTTGTTATTTTCAGGACTACTTTTTTCAAGGTGTTCTTCCTGTTCTTCAAATATTTTGTCCAGTTCTGAACTGTTATTTAATCTGCTAGATGATACCATTGTTGGTGTTGCAGACAATATCGGTGTTCTTTTGTTGCTCAGTTGTGAATTGTTGCCAGGATTTTCATTGTTACTGCCAGAGCTAGACAGATTATTATTTGATAAATCATAGTGTAAGTTAGGCTTATTGCTGCTAGAATTCAATACCAAGGACTCAGGTCTATGAATATTCTGTCTATTCATGGCGGATTTTCCAGTTTTGTGTAAAAAATAGTCAATCGGGTGTATACTAGTTCGTGTAACGGATCTCACCTAAGAGAATACACAAGCAGTAAGTATTGTGATTGTGTTGACTACTAATCCATATTTGGTGTTCTGGCGGGCTTTCAATATGAAAATAAGTTGACTAGTAACACACAACAAAAAAAAAAAAAAAAAAAAAAATCACACATAAAGAGCGTTATTCAATTTGAATATTCCAACAGTGCTCCTATACACAGAAGTCCTGATATCATGATATCTGTTGCTAAATCAGAGTCATCAATTCCTTTGGAGTTTTCACAGGAACCAGTGAAATTTCTAAACAGGAACATATGAGTTGTACCAGTTGCTCTGAATAGACCGAAGATTGGATTTTTTTTTTGTGCCATTGTAGAAAAAATCAAAACCCGCTCGGGTTTCTATGTTTTGATTGTGCTGCTCTATCCCCATCCATTGACATTCATTTTGTCTATTTTCTGTTTATTATGCAAAGGCTATTCAACTTCAAGCAGTTTTTGTAGCTATTGTATAGTTGTGGGCTGTTTGATGGGAGTTTATAGTCATGAAATCAAAATATCGAAAATTGACACATTTTTCAAAATGTTAAACGTGTTAGATGCTTCCAATACTGTAATGAATCTTACTTATGTAAAAGAATCTTATATTACCCAAATTAGCATCAATTTCTGAGTTATTTTGTTTTTGAATATGAGCGGTTTGAACTCAAAAACCATGAATCACTCAGCCAAATAGGTTTAACTTTGAGTATACGGTGTTATTTCTGTAAATGTTCGTAATAACAGACTTGGTTTTCTCCATTTCATTCTTTTAATTGGATATACGGGTGTCAAAATTATATTTGACAGTTTTTTTTTTGTATTTTTCTTAATTTAATAAAAAAAACAATTTCTAAAAATTTGACGGAAACAAAATCAAGTATTCAACTTAAATGAAACATGATTTTTATTTAATATTAAAGTCTAGGATTACACTAGTGCATCGAATTTAAGCTTTGTATATTTTTTTCTCTTTCTATACTTTTTCTGGGAGAGAGAAGATTTGAAACTGCTTGACTGTTGTAAGCTCTACTTTTTCTAGTTTGAAACACACTATTGTAAAGTACATTCCACTGAAAATGATAGACAGCCATTGAGCCATCAGTACAAAGTAGCAAATAGAAGATTCAGTATTTGAGTGTTTTAACTACAGTAAGTCCACTTTGTTGAGATTATCAAACAATCTTTCAGATTTGCTATTGCTCATCAGAGATTACGGGAGTTGGTTTTTACTTGTGGTGGCAATAAAGCTAAGCTTTCTGCTTCTCCACTATGCACGCAAGATTTTTTTTTTTTTTTTTTACTTACGCCAGTAACTGACATAGTTAATCACGCGCATATTGTGTCAAATCAAGACTCCGTATTTTCTTGCGTACATAGGCTATAAAGGGACGTATCTGATTTGTTTTAGTTATATAAATCAACATTGATACTCATCCCTATATACTGTATACACGATATCCAATCATAACTAAAGCACAAATAATACATCTTAGCACCACCAAGCAATTAACAATATATATTTACCATTATTACAGCAATTGTTCTCTTATTCAAGACCCATACACACCTGTGCGTATACCAAGTAGGCATCTACCAGATTTGATTATCTCAGTTATTGTTTGATTGGATCGGGCAGCTATAACACAAAAGCTTTTTCAAACATAACAATAACACATGTCCCTCGATCATATCATCTATCCTGCAGGGGGAATCAAGAACTCTGCCCAGATAAACATTTCAAATTACAACTACGGAAAATATTACAATGTGTCATTTTATAGTGGCATGTACTCTTCTTCCTCTTTTTCTTCATTCCTGGTCTCAAAGATAAAGAGCGAGCCCAAAAATCTGAAAAATGTGGATCAGTTGGATCTGAATGACCAAGTATCTCATGCATCAGCTTTTCACAATTTTGAGCCTTTAGATGTTGCAGCACTTGATACTTCAACGGGAAATGGTAACAACAACATCATCAACACACGTACCATTTCTAAGACTTATCAAAAATACAGAACTTTGCTACTGCTTCCAAAAAAAAATATCTCTACAAGCTCATTGACCGCAAGTCTGTCTGATCCTGAATTTTTGCCTGATGGTTCCAATTTGCTCACTTTGATGTCTTTACCCGACGAAATACTTCTGCTTATTCTCCTGTTTGTTTATGTTCAACTTGAAAGAGAAACTCAGACTGGGAAAAGATTCTCATTCCTTAAATTGCCTTTTGATCAAGGCATATACAAACCGAAAAAATCAAAGTCATCCGAAAGCCATAATATCAATAATGATGATACACGCAGCTCTTTGACCAGACAAAAACCCAAGAATGTCCAATTTAGATTGATTAGTAGTTCAACCAATAGTTCAGCAACCATGCCATTGAATACTTCTTCTCGTCTCATAAAAGATCATTTTGGCGATTCTTCAGATATTAATACATATCAAAAAAAAATTAATAGACCAGTTATTCCAATAGATGAGTATAATAGTTTGGCATCTCAAAAAAAACTAATCAATTATGTCAACACAATTTTGAAAAATTACAAAAAATCAGCTCAAAATTATACAAGTTTTCCTGATAAAACTCTTCTTTGTTTAATTTATGTCAACAAGCGATTTTATTCTTTGACTATTCCTTTTCTTTATCGGAATCTTACGTTTCGCTCAAGCTATAGATTTTCTCAGTTTGTATCTACAATTTATGAAACGCCGAAACTTGGTGTGTTTGTCAAACTGATTAATTTCGAATTTTTGGATAATTTATACTATTTTGTGACTGACAAAAGTGATATTAAAAATGGATACTTAATTTTGTCAGAAAAAGAAAAAAATCAGTTGGAACATCTAATGAATGATAAACGATTTCAGAATGTGTTTGATGGTAGATTTCATAACGATATCGATATGTCACAAGTTCCTTGCACTAGAATCAATGTGAAGGAGTATATATCAGCAAATAATAATTGCAAACTACCGATTTTATTAATGCATGGAGAAAAACACAGTTTGATCACAAATCCCATCAATACTGATGGTCTCATTGAGTTAGGTGTGAAGCCTCGAATTGCCTTATGTGGATGGAGAGAATGGAAATTAAGAGATGATCCACTTTATCAAACTTCAAAAGTTAGTGTCGATTGGGTAACACAATACGTAAACACTGATCTTGGTGTTAATTTTTATGATCCTGGCTTCTTGCCTTACAATTTTTATCAGCATCATTATCAAAGCAATGGCAATATCAGCAGTTATTCATCAGTCAGAAATAGATCAAATGATTCGATTACTTACAAAGCTCATGTTTCAAATGATGAATCTTTATCCACGAGAAGGCAGAATAGAAGAGGATCCATTGGTAACCTTTCAATAATCTCAATGATTAGTTTGCGGTCTAATGGTACTACTATGTCAACTAATTCTAATTCCAGTATTTTTTCAAATTCAAGAGATAGTAATTTGAGTAGTTTCTCTTCACTTGAAAACATCAGTGATACTGATCACAGTTATAAAGATGGAAGAATGGTGAGAAATCTTAAAATAAAGTCTAAAATGAAGCATATAAGTAAGAAAATCTCAGGAAAAATTAGAACTATTTGGATGGATCCAGATACTAAATTGGTAGAGTTTAACACAAAATTAAATACCAAAGCCAATGCAAATACATCAAAATCATCCAATTATGGTACTTGTAATAATAGAAACAAGAAAAAGGTTGCAAGCTCCAAAAATCTTAGTAAGGCAGAGAATAGTTGCAGTTTATCTTTTCACAATTATCCAGTTAGAAATAAATCGTTGATGAAATATTCTGTTAAAGATGTTCCACTAGGCCATTTACTTCATGTATTAGATATTTGTTGCAATCTTGAGCATGTCAATCTTGATAGAATATTGATAGCCGATGATTATTTAATCACTGACAATTACACGAGTTCGGGAGCATCTGCTTTTCCGCTACTAGTTTACCCTCAGCACAACAACTCAAATTATCGACCTATGATCACTGTTCCACCTCTTGAAGATTTTGATTTCGATGGCGAAAAAATGAGTCAGATGTTTGATAAAAACAGATATCTTTCGGATGTGAGAACTTTTTACGCTTTGAATGACAGCCAGCTAACCAAGATCAAAGTAAACGAATGTATATTTTCAAGATTAAACAAGTTGGAGCACATGAAGTCTTTGAGCATGTCGAGATTACGATGGGTCACCACGGGCGATATTTTGCAAATGTTCAAAGAAAATCAGTCAATAAGACTGAAGAAGCTACAGTTTTTGAATTTTAAAGACAGTGGAATGCAGCGGGAGTTAAAATGGGCAGTAGAAGGCAGTGCCAATTTCGTGTGGGACAGATTATACAATGTCCGAGAGCAAGAGATGTTGACGCTTTCCAGACGAATAGGCCGTGAGTATTGATGATGCTCCAGTTGACTTTTGCAGCTACAAAACGAGTCAGAGGATAATCTGGCAAAAAGAAAAAACCTCTTAGTGGTTGGGTTTTATGGGAAATGAATTTTTATTTTTTTTTCCAGCCATGATGTTGGTTTGTATAGTGGTTTCTCTCTGGTGTTTCTGGATACCTTTATATTTGAGGTTTTCTATTTCCGTCATGTGTTGTATTTTTTCCTAAATTTCTTTTCGTTTCCCAGTTTTCTTTTTCTGGATTTCTGTTTATAAGTTTTCTTTACTGTGTTTCCTTCTCTGAGATTTCTTTTTGTGTTTCCTTTCTTTTCCCTTCCTAAGTCTCGAGTAGATTGTTGTTTTTTAAAAAATATCCAGCGAATCGTTTCGCTGGCTACTTTCGTTTCGTTTAGTTTATTTTTTTTTCTATTACTATAGCTCGGCGAGAGTCCAAAATTTGTGGATTCGTATTCTGGGGTTTGAGGGTGTGGATTCAATAATACAGTAAGATTTCAATGCTGGATTCTA